>PVJO010015136.1:0-45929 GCA_004026905.1 Hystrix cristata | reverse complement strand
ACAGCACTGCAGCGGCTTACGGGGGAGGGAGCAAGGACAGGGGCGAAGATGCATTGGAATCAGAAACCAGTAACTGGGAAAGCTGCTGGGCACTTAATCAATAAAAATGATGCATTTGAGTGGTAGAAATATTCCCCAAGATCAATTTCCCCTGAAGAAATATTTGTTTCTTTTACCAGGTTGCCACAAGTGTGTTAGGGAACATAAAGCCTTGATAAACACCTTCTGGAATATATGCCCCCCTTGCCACCCCCAGGCCCCACTTACAGCGATGTGAGGGACTTCAGGCCCTGGAAGGCATCTGGAGCTATGTCCGATATCTGATTCTTGCTGATGTCTCTAAAAACGTTAAAAGCAGAGTTTGAGAATATAGTTTAAAGGTGATAACGGCCATCCCTAAGTACAAACTGAGCACGTCAGGGCTTCAAAACGGTAAGGACTAATTGATCAGTCACACAATTCTTTCGTCCACAGCACGGGAGAGGGCGCCTATACCATTCACTTCCACTGCCTGGTCACAGAAGACACTATGTTTGTACCATTCTTCTTGCGTTTCCAAGGACCCTCATTCTCTGCACCTCGACTCTGGCTAATGACACAGATCAAATAGGAACCAGACTCACCTAACCACAGGCCAGGGTCCCTGTAAGTAGTGCCTTTTTGCCTTATGGCTCAGCAAATGCTTATTTATCTCTCAGAAAGATCTGAGTCAGTGACTGCCCAGAGCATTTCCTCCCTGACCTAAAAGGAGTCTGGGGGCAGGGACCTAAGCCTCTGTCTGACTCGATGCGTCCTCTAGGATGTGTGATGCCAGCATATCACAGGATTCTCAAGGGACACCTTAGAGATGCAGGTTTGGCTCTGGCTGCCCACGTTCCTCACTTGGGAGCAAGCCCAGGGAGGCGACAGCATCTGGGGTTTTGGATAGCGTGCCTGAGAAGGTGTTGTGTGACAGAAGATCTCAGGCTCTGCGGGGGCTAACCGGCCTTACGGGTGCAGAGCAATCTCCCGACCCCGCTTCTTTGCAATGGCCCCAGACTGCACATTTTCAGCACCCCAGGGGCTTCCAGGAACTGGCCACCGGCTCTTCTGAAGGCCCTTCAGTGAGGGACAGTCTCTCCCCCAGAGTCATTAGCTCAGGGCTGGCCTTTGGGCTTCCATCACTCCAAAGAGAGGCGCTCCAATTTCCTGCGACAACAAACCTCTCTGGTTCTTTAACAAAATAAATCAATGTCTCCTTGCTTTTGTGCAGGAGAGGGAGAGCGAGGGTCCTTGCAGGTCAACAAGGAGGAGATGAGTGGATATTGAGTAGAGAGCAAAAGTGAGCAAGCCGTAGGCAGCTGCCTCCAGTGAGGCCGGACGCCAGCCCTGGAAGCACAGACAAGGGAGACTGTCCCCCTCCATCATCTAACACCTTGCAAAGGGCCTCGTTACCGCCCTGGCCTGGACCTCTGCTCCCTTCCCTCACCATTCCCAAAGTCTTTAAGTTGAAAGATATTTCACAGGTTAGGGCCTCTTCTGCACAGCTGTCTAGTTTATCCCTTTAGCTGGCAAGATCGCCTCTAACAAATCCACAGATTGTGCTCGCAAACTCGTCAGCTTACACTGGGCTTTTCTTCGGTGCTCTGTTTTTGTAGAAGGGTCTTAACAAGCAAATACCCCGGATTATCCTAATCTTGCTTGCCCTCTGTGTGGCTGCCTAGCAAAGCACCGCAGGCAAGCAAGCAGGGTTTGCTCAGATCAGACTCGGGAGAGGGCCTGTTTTGACTCTTTTTCCCTGCTCTCTAGCGTGCGGGCAGAGGTCCTGAGGCCAGTGGGCGGGCACTCTGCCTCAGCTCTGCAAGGGCAGATGGGCTTTCAGTCCGCAATCAGACTTTTGGCCTAGACCTTCCCTCTAGCATGAGGTGAAAGGTCTGAGGGTTCTGGAGATGATGGAGACTGGGAATTGGAAAAGTGATAGTTTAGATGGGAATGGACCCTGCTGGTTACCTTTTCCACCCAATTTTGTACATTATATATATTAGTGATGCATAACGTGATGTTCTGAAATGTGTATTCATTGTGGATTGGCCAAATCAAGCTATTTCACTTATGCATTACTGCACAAGCTCATCATTTACTTGTGAGGAGAACATTTAAACTGACTCTCAGCAATACAATCCCTTGTTGTTAACAATAGTCACCATGCCACAGGACAGATCTCTTGAATTTCTTCCTCCTGCCTAACTGAAATGTACCTTTTGGCGAGCACCTCCCCAGTTTGCCATGGCCTCCACTTCGCCCAGAGACTCTGGGACCCACCATCCTATTCTCTGCTTCCATGAGGGGGACTTTTAAAGATCTCATGGATATGTGAGATCATGTGGAACGCTTTGTCTTTGTAACTCTGCAGGAAGGAGACAGCATCCTGGAGAAGCCAAGGACCTGGAGCCACAAGTGACATGATAGAATGGATATTTAAGTCTCCTGACCCTGAGTTCAAGGCTGCTGCTGCTGCTTTGCTCTAATGGATGCAGAACCCAGTGGCACGGCACAGGAAGGCAGATGAGGAAGGCTTAGGCTGACCACTAACCTCTACGCGAAGCCCTGCCCCGTCTGTCAAGAGGCACTTCTAGGACTTACTTTGCACATTGCGGTTGCCCTTGATCAGTGGCTCTCAAACTTCACTAGAGTGCTCTACAGTGTACGCCCTGAAAGTCTGAACTGGTAGGCTGGGGTTCAGGGGCTGGAAATCTGCATATCTGACAAATCTCCAGGACATTCCCACACAGTGTGGGGGGCGTGTGTCCAAGGACCTTTTTTCAGGCTGCAGTGGTTCAGAGCTAATCACTCTCGGACTCACCTCTGTCCCCTGAGGTTATAAATTGGATGACCAAGATTGGGTGACTTTTAGAGACTGAGGAGGCAAGTTCAATGGCACATAGGAGTTAAACAGGAGTGTAAGCGCGAGACACTAGGAAGGCCTGGAGCCTGTGGAAGACTGCTCTACCTAAAAGCAATGAAAAGAACTCTTACTACCCTGTCTCGCTAAACAACCAGTGTTTGACCTCAAAGTGTCAAGGCTACCAGTAAATCAACTCTATAAAAGCAGGCAGGGGAGTGATTGCCGGTGTCTTTCACTCTCCCTCCAAATGGGTTTTCTACCTTGATGGCAGTGATTTTTTACAACCCAGGACTGATTATATATGTATGTATGTATGTAGGTATGTACGTAAGTATGTACATAATTATTTACATTGTAGTCCTGGGATTCAGTCCAGAGCCTCACACATGCTAGCCAAAAGCTCTACTGCTGAGGTCTTTTTAAAAATTTTATTTTCAAACAAGGTCTTGCTAAGTTGCCCAGACTGGCCTTGGACTTGGAATCTTCCTGCCTCAGCCTCCTGAATAGCTGGGATCACAGATACGTGCCATCAAGCCCAGCTATTGGAATTTTTTTTAATACTAAGGTGACCAGAAGAAATAGGTAAGAACAGAGCCATTCATTCATGGATAATTCATTTTTTTTAAAAAAGAGATAAGAACAGATTATGGTTCAGTCATAGCTGAGGGAGAAATTTCTTTTGTCAAATACTGGGAATAAACCGATCATGGACATCTCAGACAAATTCACACTTAGGGATTTGAAATCCATTATCACCTGGGACTCTACTTCTCCCGAGCCATTAAACTTCAGTCTGGATTTCTGAAGTTCTATTAGTCAAAAAACTTTAAGTGGGCTCTTTTCCCCACTGCCATCCCCTTGGGGGGAAAAAGGGCATCATAATAAATATTGGCAGCATCAAAAGTGATCAAAAATTAAATTCTCTTTCCAGGTCGTGACTGAGAATGTCTTATGAATTCTGAATGCACCAATCATGGCAATTCCTATAGGATGGAAAAGGACAGTAAAACACAGCCAAGCTCTAAATTACCTGGACTTCGCAAAAAATTAGAGGAGTAACTTAAATCATGCAAGAGATATAGGTTGGGGCAGTGACTGAACTTGTCATTTTTCACTGAAATTACTATCTGGCTGCATAATCAAGCTGAGCTTTCAAAATGAATGGGGGGGGTGCACGGAGCATGAGCTGGGGAAGCAGGGACAGCAGGAGATTAATGGCCCGAGGTTTTAAATATTAAGGCCTGTATTTATACAGCTTCTCCAGCAGGAATGCTGCCAAGGGGAGGGGAGAAGTCTGCACTTAGAGCTGCCTCATTATGTTGGTTTCCACTTCTGGAATTGGACCAGGAGAAAGTCTTGTTTACTTTGGATTTCCAGGGAGATGGGAAGTTGGCTTCCTGAAATCTGAGGGTAAAGCCTACTAATGCCACTGTTTCACAGGGGTGTTTATTTTTAACATAAAAGGAATCAGCAGACCTTGTTAATGTAGGCCTTCCCACTCAAGGGAAGCCGGTGAATCAGCCTGGGGTGGAAGGAAGAAGCCGGATCAAGTCCACGCACACACCTGACCTCACTCTTTCCTCTGTGGGCTGACCATGGGCGGGCACAGAGAGTAAGTAAATGGAATTAAAAATAGCATCTCCATTACTGGGCTAGAAAGAGTTTCCCACAGTAAAAAAGGGGAAGGGATCTCCCACCAGAATCTCAGTAACTCTTACGGCAATGGGTGGGGCATGTCTGAGTCCCACTTGCTTCCCTTCAGAGTGGCCAGTGCTGAGTGGTTCACAGAGTACTATTAAGGGTGACACGTGACAGGGATGGCTGATGACACCATCACCATGGAGGGGATGAGGGCAGTGATGCAAGGTGCTGTGTAAGGTTGCTGTGGCAAGGGGGTACAGCAGGCTGGTGTCACCAGGGGTTGACGCGATGTGATGGCGGGTGTGATATTGGTTGCAGTGGCCATCAGGATGTTGGGTTTGACCACGGCCAAGTCTTACGACCATGATCAAGCCAACTCATATGAGTCTTCGTTAGCTCAACCCTCCAAGGCTTCTTATTTCTCATAGAAAGAACAGAAAGGCCTCAGGGCTCATGTGATCTAGGCCCTACCTACCCCTCCAACACCATCCCTCCCTTTTTCCCTCCCTAAAGCCACTCCTCCTTGCTGGGCCACAAGCCACAATGCCTGTGTCCCAGGCCTTTCACTTGCTCTTCCCACTGTCTGGGCCAGTGCCCCTGGGAGCTCGTCTCCTCTTTCGCTCTGATATTATTTATGTCCTGTGTTCTGCCACTTGAACGGAGGCTCTATGAGTGGGGGGCTTGTTTCTGTTCCCTGCCCTGTACAGATCCTGGTGCAGAAGACAGTCAATGAGTCCTGTTATATGAAGGCACACACGAGTGCAGGGATTCTGGAGACGGTCACACAGACGTCCGTGGGGCCACTGTGGGGTGTCTTTTAACTGCCCCTTTAGGTCTCTGTCTCCATAGCCAAAGACGTTAAAAATGGCAACATGAGTTTTCAGGGGGCCAGTGCATCTCTTCCTCCCACACAGATAGTTTTACCTCGCTCTGGATGGAGGCGCTCTTAGCTTTGCACATCCAAGCCTCTGTGCCTCAAGAGCTGCGCGCAACACTTCGGAAACTTACCTGCCAATCTTAGGGATGTACCCTGGATCTAAAACTGGATGTGGTCTGTCAACTGGACAGGCCACCTGTCACACACTGCAGAACCCGCCACCCCAACATACACACATACTGCCGCCACCATGGAAAACATGTGGGCTCAGCTGTTCCCAGGGGAACTCACATTCGCTTCAGTTTCTTGTACTGGGTGAAGGCTCCTGCCGGAATGGACTTGATGGAGTTCTGTTCTAGGCGTCTGGGAAACAGAAGAGAGAAGAGTCAGTTACTGTCCACTTGCTGGCAAGTGCTTACTGAGGGCTGCTGTATTCTCTGGCTTTGCGGACAGGAAGGTGTCTCTGATCAGAGGGCACACGTTCTGGTGGCAGGAGACGGAGAAGATGCTGTGACAGCCAGAGAGGTCACTTTCTGGACTACTCAGTCCCATCTGAGGGTCTAAGAATCTTTGGAGAAATCTAAAAAGGGTGGTTCCTCCTTGAGGGTTCTTGATTCTTGCTTATCATAAACTGCCCCTGAAGGCACCTGCCTTCTTCAGAGAAAGCTGTAGGAAGTAACCAAGCAGCATGCTGAAAAGTCAAAGGGAAAAAGGAAGAATAAAAAGAGGTAGATCACGGCCAGCAATGTTTATCTGTCATGAAGTCATGTCGCTATTCAGTGAAAATTTCAACCACACAGCTAACGGGTGGCAATTCAACAGCTGACTTCATTTCTAGGCTTTTCAACTGGCTGTTTTAATATGATGGACAAGCAATCAGACCGTCTTCAGGCTCCCGGCCTGCCGTGCCTCACACTGCATCTCCGACCCCCGAGACCCCGGGGCCGGGCAAGACCACTCTCCTGGGCTGCTGCTGGAATGTGTGGTCTCAACCTCACACAGACTCTCCGACATGCTTCCACTCCTGTTACTCCGCAAGCAGAGGGAGATGTTGCAGGCCAGGGCGCAGGACTTCCTGGGAAGAGGAGAGGCCACAGAGAATAGGGCAGCCTTTCCATTCTTTGCGCTTTCATCTCTCAAATGGCTTCCCATCAATGGAACAGGTGTAGTGAGAAACAGGCACGAGCGGGGGTGGGCACTCTATTACAGATGATGAACGACACCCTGTCTGGGCTGAGGACTCCGCATCACACCCCCATCCATCTCTGTTCTCCCCAAGGTGGAGATCTTTTCATCGCCTCCTCATTTGGGACTGATGCTCCCCAAACCCTTAGCTGGGAAGGCTTAAAAAAAGGTGCGACGGAGGGGGAAGGTGGAGGAAGCGAAAGGGAGAGAGGGGAGGAAGGGGCTTCCTCGGAGGCTCCATCTAGAGGATGCACATTTCTGGCTGGGCTGAACCCATTCATCTCGAAGAGTAATCCCTACTGCAGAGTGGGGGAGACAGTTGTATTAATTTGTGCCTCTGCGATCTCATCTTCATTGGGGGAACAGAGTATTTGTTACTGGAACTGCTAATGGAGCAGTTTGCCAGCAATTTTCCCATTTCAAACAACATCTCAGCTGCTAATGTGGAATGGTTTGTCAGGCCTGCCCATAACACAGACAAATCACTCTCCAGGCAGAGGGAAGGGGGAAAGGTGGGGGGAGGAAGGGGACGGGCGGGTGAGAGGGAGAAGGAGTATCAGGACACATCATTCTTGGCTGCTGGATGAATGGAGTCTACAAATGAGACTGCCACGGTCTATTAACAATGTCTTTGTGCCCTGCTGGAGGGGGACGGTGAGGTTCTTTGCTGAGGCTGCAGCCACAGGCAGGCCGGACAGGGGTCTGGCTGGCTGGCTGGCATACGATGAGCCACCAAAGCTTGCCATGGGGGTTCAGGGGCTGTAGGCTATTGGACAGAGCCACCGCAGAGGAACCTGCCCCGACTGAGACGTTCCAAGGGCATTGTTGCTTTCCGGTTGAGAAGAGCGTTCAGCGGGGATTTCTCAGCCAAGACAGCTGCTCCACGGTCTCTGCCAGTCAGGTGTGCGTGCTCTCCAGGAATTCTCGGCTGGCTGCTGCCTCTGTGGAGAAGCCCTGTCTGTGACGATGGCGACCTGCTTGGCTTTCGCAGGAGAATCCACTACTTCCTGCTGCAGGCCAACAGCCTACACCAGAGACTAGAGACCTGCTGGCTCTCGGTGCAGTTCCTAATCAATTAACTTCATTTCAGTGATGAGTAAGAAGCAACGCAGGGATGGGTCGATGAGCAGAATGCGATACCAGCTCTGAGACTATCCCAGCACGGTCCATCACAACACCAAATTTTATCTGTTTTGTAATAAATAGGAAGAGCTATCATTTCTAGAGTCTAGTTGATTTTTCTTTTACTCCTTATGCTAATGAAGCCAGCTGTATTGCTCCATTTTTCAGATGAGGAAAAGAAAACCTAGAGGGGTCAAATAACCTGTTCCAAGTGAAGGAGCCAGTAAGTGGCAGAACCGATGTCTCTTCTCTTCTATCCACTCGAGACCCTCCCTCTCTATATTTGTGACAATGAGGAGCTGAGAACAGTTGAGGTTAAGACCCCAGGGCTCACTCCACAGAAGTAGGAATTCAGTGAAAGGGTGCAGGAGCTGAGGAAAGATGGAAGATAGACGCAAACACCGTATCCATCGGTAACACGTCCACAGGTTCAATGGACTGAGGCTCAAAAATATTAAGAAACATGTACAGACTTTTTTCTTGTCATTATTTCTAAACACTATGGGTTAACACCTATTTACATGGCATTTACACTGTGTTAGATATTATAAATAATCCAGAGATGATTTAAGTCCATGGAAGCATGTGCACTGGCTATATGCAAATATTATGTAACTATATATAAGGAGCTTGAGCAGCACAGGACTTTGGTGGGGGGGTATTTGTGGAGGGTCCTGAAGAACTCCCCATGGATGTGGAGGGAGGACTGTTTACACAAAACATACGAATGGAGTCCAACGGCAGTGCTTCTGGAAGAAGAACAAAGAATTCCCCAGCGCAGCCTGTGAACCCTGGCGGAGACCCGGCCCTGCGTGGCCAGCTCCTCACATTTGCTCGCTCTGGGGATCTGGGAACAGGTGTCATCCGTAGTCTCTCAGCTTCTCATGCTGTTTGGATTCTGGCTGAACATCCTCCACCCCTTAACAGGGCAACAGGACCACGATCTGATGGGAATTAACCGTGTCCCATGGGGCCTCATGGATTTGTCCGGGGCGTGTGGTTGGCAGTAGGTGTGAATAATCTGTGTACCTTAGAGATAAAATAAAGGCAAGGGCAGGGATGACAACAGCAGTACCACGTATTGTGTTTCAGGTGCTTAGATTGGGATATTAGGCACCGTAGTGAGAGTCTTAGGTGGTAAGTCTACCTTAATATTGACACCTCTCGGAGGCAGATCTTATTAGTTATCATCATCTCCAGTCTAAATATGAGAAAACCGAGGCTCAGACAGACAAAGTCACTTGTCCAAATTCACAAAGCCAGGAGCAGCTACAGCTGAAACTCCCACCAAGTTCTTCTGATCCCGAAGCCTGGACTCTAGGCCACTGAGTTTGATGGACCCTTCATTCTTTTAGTCCTTGCCAGCTCATCTGCAGGGAAAATGACACCTCTGTCACGGGAGCAGGCTAGAGTGTGTAACACTCGTGTGCATGCACACACACAGTCCCTACACAACAGGGACCCCCTGGTAGGTGACACTCATTGCCCAGTCCAGCAGCTCGGAACACAGAAGCAGCAACCTAGTCTTCTGGGGAAAGAGGAAAAAGCCACTTCAGTGGCTTTTTCAGTGTAAAGAACAAAAAGAAGCATTAGCATTCACAAAAACCGTCACATTTGGGGATGTGTCTGAAGCCAACAGCTGTTTTAGGTCTCTTCACTGGCACATGTGTCTCCCTTTGTCTGGCAAACATTCTTCAGGCTGCAAACTGATTTAATAGGAGTAGCATAAAAACAAACATACAAATCAAACATCTGAGGTTCTCTCTGCATCGGCAGAAACAATGGAAACATCCGACGGGGATTTCAGCCATTCATGCTCTCTGTATTGATTCACCCTAGTTCCTCGGGTGCTTTCTTAATGATCTGTCATTTGCAAACATGTGACTGAACACAATGTAGTGCTAGCAATGCATAAGTCAACATGATGCCAGAGAGACCGGCAGGGGCATGGCTAGTGCGGGACATGTCTGAAAGCCACCTGGACCAGGGGCAGCATCTGGGTGGAAATTTGGGGGGTGCAGGCAGTGATGATACGATACACATCTACTGTTTATTGGAGGTTTTCTACGTCAGACGCTGTGCTCTTCACACACTGGCTCACATCGCTCCTTTCAACAATAACATGAAGCAGGGGTATTATTAAAATACCCATTTACGGACCAGGAAGTTGTGGTAGAAGAGGTCAGCTTGTTTGAAGTCGGTTGGCTAGTGAATGGCTGACCTCCACTTGAATCCGGCTTGGTCTGATGCAAGCACCTGGGTTCAGAACGCCTAAGCTCTACTGTGCCTCCCTCAAATGCTTCTTCATGGTTTCGAAACTCCTTCTCAGCTCCTGCAGTCTTTCCTTGACTTGGGAACTCTCATTAGGATGTCCCAGTCCTGCCGAAGGGAGGAAATCCCCAGGTCATCCCAGGCCACGTGGTTGGAGACCAGACAGTGACTCAGCCTGAAGGTCCAGTTCCTCACGCTTCACAGTACAGAGCTGACGGAGAAGGGCCTTTTCAAGGCTGTGTCCTGGGCCTGACTTCCGCGGCATCTCACTCCTCTCTCCCTTTCTTTATCACTGTTTCTTGCGGTGAATCCTAGACACCCCCATTGAGTTTAAATGTTTGGCTTGCAGCAAAGATGAGGACTGGTGGTCAGTGTGACTCAGGCCACCTCTTCTGTCTGTAGAACAGCCGGCATCCCGTCTGGGACACAGTGCAGAGACAGTACCAGCTCAGTTCTTTTGACCAGGTGCACGTGTGCAGACACCTACAGATGACATCTTTGTACCTTGAGAAAGAGCAGCATGGGAGACTGAGACTAAATCATTCTGTCATGCTGCATACGTATACGTGGGCAAAGGATTTTGCTTCCTTGATCCCATTTTTCTTTCCGGAAGCCTCCTAACATTGTGTTAACTTTCACATGTGAGTTAGGCTCTTCAATCTTCATGGAAAATCTCTAGGTAGGTAGGATGACCCCCATTTTGCAGAAGGGAAAACTGAGCGAGGCATGAGATGTTAAGAAACGCATCCCAAGTCAGAGGCAGAACCAGGATGAAAAATCGCAGGACTGCGGGCCCCAGCGCCGCTGGGCGCCACCGTGCCGCCAGACTAGCTTCTCCTCGTCCTACCTGCGCCCGCCTCGCTCTCTCTTTCCCTCTTCCCGGAACACTGATGCTCTCAGCACATTTCGGAATCACCGGTGTCCACGCTTTCCAGACTGCACTGGCTCTTGGTGGTTTGCTGGTTAGTTCTCTCTTTTGTTTGCCTCTCCTGGTGACCGGTGCAATGGGGGACTCTTTGCTGTTGTCAAGCAGCTGCCTACTCATCTCAAATAAGCAATGACTGAGGGGAGGCAGGGTGGAAACTGGGGTTACATTTCCTTCCTAGATACCTTCACACAGAACTGACAACGAAACCCATCCATGCTTCTCTCCATCAAACAAAGTTGCCTTCCACAGCAGAAGACGTGAGACACCGGAGGACCCCATCGAGGGAGCAGAAATGGAGGACAATGAAGCTGAGGTTAGGACGGCTCTTCAAGTACAAATGCTATCCCTGGGGCTTCTGAAGGCCCAGGAGGGCCCCCGGAGACCACAGAACAGAGGAGTGTGTGGCCTCTGGCTCCCCCTGGACCTCTCCCGGCTGGGGGCTGCAGCTGGTTCAGAGAAACATCAGGGACTCCGTGGATGGTGCCCTTGACAGGAGCCGGGTTTCCAGGAAAATCTGCAGTGAACCGTCTCGCTGGGTTCTCTGGAAGAAAGCTATTTTTAGAGGAATTGGCTCTGGTACGCAAAGAGACCAGCACACACTCCTTCGAGCTGCCTTGGCTTTGGGAAAAAAAAAAAAATCTAAGAAAGTCTGCCAGATTGCTTTGTGTGAGAGACAGGCACCCCCTGCAAATGCTGGGGAGCTTAGAACCTCTCCCACGGTCAAGCCCCGGATGGAGGCGGGGGAGAGCAGAGCCTGAAATGGTGCCATGCATTCTTGAGGGGGAAGTACAAATGTGGATTATACAGGTGGCCACGGGCAAGAGGTGGAATTCTCAATATCAAAAAGAAAAAGTCCTGTTTGGATGTCTTTGGGATCATAAACCAGACACTTCTTATTTCTCCTGGGCTGTGTCCTGCTGTTTCAACTCCGTTCTTTTTTTTCCTTCTCTTTCCACCGGTCTGCTGGTCTTCTCTCACTGCTAAGAGGATGCATTTTAGCTGTTTTAGAAACTTTTAGGCCAATGTGCAGATCAACAGGCCCGGCCCTTTTGCTATTAGGAACAAGCAAGTCTCCTCCTTCCCCTAAGTTCTGTGTTACATGTTACCACTTGCATTACCCTCCACAACCACTGACACTTGCCTCATCTGCTTTAGTTTCTCAGCTTCATTTCATCACAAAGGAGAATGAAACAAACACAGCAAGGAGACTCCCGTGCAATCCAGCTGGTAGACCGTGGGCGCCCAGTAAGCAGGGGCATCCTTATTACCACGTCTGCATACATTTACATGAAGATGAGCTACTCCCAGGTTTAAGTAATAATGCATGTGGCTAGCTTCTGTCTGGGGCATATTCTCTCAATCATCATCTTGTAAAGAACCAACCTTCTTTTATTCCCTCCCCTCCCCCCTTTCCTTTTCCCTCCCCTTCCCTTCCCTCCCTTCCCCTTCTCCTTCCTGCCTTGCTTGCTTCCTTCCTTCCCTCCTTCTGTACTGGGAATTGAAACCAGGGCCTTCATACTTTGCTTCCTCCAAAGCCCTTTTCTATTTTGAGACAGGGTCTCATTAAGCTACCCAAGATGGGCTTGAACGTGCCTCAACCTGCTAGAGGTTGGGATTACAGGCATGTAACACCATGCCCGGCAGAACTGACCTTTCTTTGTGGAGAAATCTCTTGCATTCATAGCTCCTGCTTTTAGGCTGTGGTTTCTAATCCTTGTCACCATCCCTAACTATTGTCGTAGTTGTAGTTATACAATTACAACATTCGCTGTTAACATAGGACGTCCTATGCTAAGCATTTTATGCTATACATTCATTTAGCTTTGCTGTGAACCATTATGGACACACCATTAGTCTCTAAACCTTTCAGTTAAGGAAACTGAGGTTCAGTAAAGTTAGCTGCTCACAACTGTAATCCCAGCTACTTGGGAGACTGAGGCAGGAGGATTGCAAGCTTGAGGCCAGCTGGGGCAATTTAGCAAGACACTGTCTCAAAATGAAAAATAAAAATGGCTGGGAGGATGCAACTCAGTGGTAGAATCCCTCTGCGTTCGACCTCCAAGGGTGAAGGAAAAAAAAGTCATTTATGAAAGGCTTTAGGCAAGGCCAGAAGTGGGATACAGGTCTGCCTGAGTCCACGGTCTACACTCTCCATCAACTGGTTGCTGTATTAGGCTTGAAAACACTTTGCTCGGGTTAGTCATTCACAGACTTCGGGGTTTCACAGCCTAGGCTGTTGGCTTTTCCAATTAAGTCAATGTGCTGTACGTGTACACATAAAATTATGACTATGTAATTACATGTAATTATACACATATACAACACATATGTATGCTTTCTTCAGTGGCCATCATTTTGTAAAAATAAAGGGCAGTGCCAGGTGTGGTGGCACATGCCTGTAGTCCCAGCACTCAGGAGGATGAGGCAGGAGGATCGCCATGAGTTCAACAGCAGCCTGGGTTACAGCTGCTCAAGACCAGTCCTAACTACATAGTGAGACCCTGTCTCAAAAAAACCAAAAAAAAAAAAAAAAAGAGGTATTTTTAATAAAACAGTAATAGTAACAAAGTCCAGGAATTTAAAGGATATTCCTTTAAAGTGAGTATTTTTGTTCAACGGAAAAATACCACATTGTTCTAAACTTTCTCACTTTGCCACGTATTGGGAAAGACTCAATGATAATCAGACGGCCTCTCAGCAATTACTACTCTAGCTTGTCATTGTCTCCTTTAAAATTTCACGTCCAGGCATGGTCTGGCGTGCACGGGATGCACTTCTAATGTGAATGTTTGTCCCTCTCCTGGAGACCCGACCTAGTACCCGAGAGGCCCCGACTGCAGGCACAGGGGTACACAGCGGGGCAGAAAGCTGTGCAGGCCCAGGGCTCCCACGGCGGGCCACCGGCCACAGGCTGACACCGTGGACTGGCCTCTGCCACTAGACTGGACTTCCGGAACTCGGCCAAGGCGAGGTCTACGGTGGCCAGAGGCCGAAGACAAAAGCTGGCAGATGGAGGGAGGCAGGGACGAAATGAGGCAGTGAAAAGGAGCAACAATCTCCGGGAATGTGCAGCTGGATGAGGGCCGGCAGGAGCCGGGTCTTGAACGTCTGCCCTCTGCCACAGGAGGGCCGGAGGCTAAGTGGGCGAGGATGGACGGGAAGAGCAGGGCTCGCGGGGAGAGGGGAGCGCGGGGCTAACTGGGAGACCAGGCTGGGGACTGCAGCAGAAGGGTCACGGTGGGGGAGCGGGAGAGAAAAGCGAAAAGCAGCGAAGGGAGGGAGAACACCACCACGAAAAGGACACAGCGCAGGAGGCAGCAGGCGCAGTCCAGAGGAGGCGGGAGGCAGAGGGAGGAGCCGGAGCGGGGAAGGGGAGGCCTCAGGACGCACCGCCCGCAGCCAGAGCTCCATGAGAGCAACAGCAGCAGGCACAAAAGCCCCACGGAGCAGCGCCTGCCTGCAGGAAGAGGGTGGCAGCGAGGGTTGCGCCCACTGGGACTGGGGAGATTGCTTTAAAGGGAATCAGAGAAAAGATGGCCAAACAGAAGAAAGAGGGACTCCACTAGTGAGGTCATGTTTCTTCTGCTCTAAATCGGGATAAAACTAGTCCTTAAAATGTCTCATGGTCTGGCCCCTCATCACCTTTCTGACCTCATCCCCTCCTGCCTTCCCTTTCACTTCCCATTCTAGCCATGCTGACCTTCTGGTACCCTGGGCACACACCCACCCCAGGGCCTTTGCACGTGCCACTCCCCCTATTATACCCCTCCTCCAGATAGCCACTATTTCTCATTTGTTTCGAGTCCAATCTTGATTCATTTTTCTCCATAGAATTTATCACCTTCCAGCAGATGATATCATTTACTTCACTCTGTTTATTATTCATCCACCCAGCTCCCAAATACAAAAGTCATCAAGGCAAAAAATTTGTCTGTTTTGTTCGCTGCTGCTTCCCCAAGCATAAAACAATGGCTGCAACATGGCGCGCTCACTATAGCTATTTGCTGAATGAATATACAAATGACTGAAAGAGTCAGTGGGCCATCTGTTGGAATGAACTGGGAACAGAGAATACACATGGGGAAGGAGGGAAGAGGAGGAGGAGATGGTGCGGCAGCAGACAGGCCAGGGACACGATGTTTTCGGGAGCAGGCTCACATACAACGATGTTGTCAATAAAGCCATCCAGAGGCGAAGACGGAAGATGAGAACAACTACGGTCACTTAGAGCGACATCATAAGGCTGGCGTCGACTGACACACTGCCCCTTCCCGAGCCAGACGCTGGCCATCTTCTAACGTGTGGAGAGAGGTGGACTAGAGCGTGCTACATGGACAAACACATTGGAGCGAAGTTTTTAACTCCGGCATATCACAGATGCGAACCGTCTTGTCTCTACCCGGAGATCTAATATGGAGGACAAAAATCTGAAGTGATTTGAGATGACTGAGGACTCGGTTGCCTTCTCAGATGGTGGCAGAACTAGACCAGCTCGGCATTTGTGCTCCTCCCTCCGCCACCAGGCCCTCCGCCACTCTTTCATAAAGCTCTTGTCCACACAGTGAGGACTGTTTTAAGTGCTTCAAATCCGGTATCTCACTTGGTTTTCAACATGACCTACTGAAGTGTCATTCTATCTTTATCACAATATTACAGGGAAGGAAACGAAAGCCGAAAGAGAGCAATTATTTTACCTATGGTCATACAAACAGTACACGGGAGAGTCAGGATATAACTGACTCTAGGGCAGGAATTGGCCAACTCACTGGGAAGGACCGGAGAGAACATACTGTAGGCTTTGTGGGCCATATGGGCCTCTGTTGAAAATACCCAACACTGCGGCCTGAGAGTGGGCATACACACTACATAAACAAATGCGGGTGCATGTCTTCTAATAAAACTTTATTTATAATCACACTGTTTCTCTTGTGTGAGAAACCCAAAGGGTAAACAAGGAGCATAATGCAGGACAGATATTGGGAAGTAGGTAGAACAAGTTCAAACAGGAAGGGGTATAAGGGACGGGGAGGGGGAAGGGAAGGAAGGGAAAAGGGGGAAAAAAGAGAATAGAAGGAAACGAAGCATTTGTAAATGGGGAGGGGAAGAAGGGTTGTAGGAAGGGGAGGGGAATAGGAAAAATAAAAGAATCAAGATCTACTATGTACAGGTACAAATTCCCTAGGATGAATGTGATCAATATGTATGACAAATAGGTACAAATAAGAAATAGAAAGAAAAAATAAAAGTGTAAATAAAACTTTATTTACAAAAATAGTTAGTGGCTGTATTTGGCCCATGGGCTAGGCCACACTGATTCCACCCTGGAGTCTATGCTCCTGACCACTGAGCTAGCACCCCGAGGGGCCTGGAAGGACAGCAGATGGATTCCTGAGTGGTTTTAATGGTCAGCTTTAAAATCCCAATATGCTGAGAGCCTAGCAGAAGACTGAGGGGGACAGAGAGGTGAACTCGCAGGAGAGAGAAGTGGCAAATGGGGGTACTTACATTTCGACGATGCCCTCTGGCAAGTTGGCGGGGATTTCAGTCAAGCCCTTCCCTCGACAGTCCACGATATTATTACTGCAAGTGCAGGTGGAAGGGCACGAGAGGGAGTTGGCGTTACAGGATGGAGCCTCTGAATGGGGACCTGCGGGGCCAGAGCACAGTGGTCAACTCACGTCTATGTCGGGAGCAGCCTGGCACCAGCTAGCTTCCCACGGATGACGCGGACTTGCCTGAGAGGCTTGCCGACGAGTATCATAGCAAGCTGACATCTCTGCTCTCCTGGGAGGCACAGGAGAGACTCTGACTTTGATCACTCTTCCTGGGTTGTGCTACCCGCTCTGCCACGGTATTGTCCTAGACTTTTACAGAACGTCAATCACCCAAGAAGACTTGCCCCCCGAATCCAAAGAGCCACTCGGGCAGTTTCTCAGGGTGTTCAACATCTGCATGTGCCCTGAGATTTTGGCTTTTAGCTGGTTACTGATGCTGAGTGTAGATACAACTTCAGTCCTTTTTCTACTAGTCAGAAGCCACTGGAGGTATCAAAACAGAGGGAGAAAGGTGGCAGATTTCCCGCATTTGGGACAGCGATGTTGTCAAAATGTTCCCACATTCATCAGCAATGATACCTGAGCCATTTCCAAATGGCTCTTACATTCAGGAAACACGCAAATAAAACTTCTCTCACTAGAAAAAAGTAACGAAGTTACTCCATATCGTGGTCTCTGTTCTTCATTTTGTTCGAGGTGATAACCAGTGTAAATTGAAAGCAAAATGAGAAAAACCCATGCGAATGGCCCCCTAGGAGCTTACTTAGAAAGGCAAACTCAGACGAACACGCCCAACGCTAACTCAGGATTCAAAGAGTCACTAGGAATCTTGATGACTTTCTCTGGTGATCACGTTACATCCCAAATAAAAGAAATACGTTTAAATGTTTTAAAGACATTGTAAACATTTCCATGCTTTGATCACTACCTCAAAGTGAGGTAAGAATTTCAAACACATGTTTTTTTTTTTTTTAATTGGATGGTATGGTCCAAAAGGGAAACCCAACCCAGTGGGCCTCCCGGGGCCCCAGCCCACACCTTCTGGATCTGGCCAGCAGCGAGCACTTCAGTGTCCTTCCAGATCTTCCCCCGAGCAAAGGGCCCTGGGCCGACAGCAAGCTCAGACCACCTCTGCAGATCTCATTTCTACTTGCGCATAGAATCTCTGGCTGGGGGCTCTTGGATGCAGATTAAATATGAAAGATGGAACATGTCTGCAGGGAAAAATGATTTATGGTTTGGCCTCTGTTCATGGGGAAATTAAAGCTAGAGTGAGTGCAGCTACTGTGGCTGAGACGGATGAACAGTCGGGCTGGGGAAAGTCCTCACAGGGACACAGAGGTTCAAAGTGGAGGATCCCACCTCCTCGGACCCCGGCACCACAGTCCTGAGGGGAGAGCTCTCTGTTGAGCTCAGGTTCACGCCTGTAGCCTCTCTGGAATCTTCCCAGAAAGGGCCAGTCCAATGACCAGAGATTCCTACTGCTGTTTGAACTCATACAAATACACAAAACAAAAATTTTAAAATATCCTCTTAGCTGGGATATTTGAGAACATGTTCTAGTCCAGCATGCAAAGACTTAAAGGTCACCAGGGTCATACTAGGAGATCCAATGGAGACCACGGAAGAGGCCAGCGAGCTGATGACTCACACTAAAATCTAACCAGAATGCTCTCCTATGGACAGTGGACATGCTGGCTTTGTTCCCAACTGGAAAAAGACTTCACATGTCTGAGAACGTACCAACAAGGAGAGGCAGCCTCAGATCAGAAATGAGTGTCAGAGAGTGCAGGCTTTGGAGCCTCACTGCCTGAATTTGAATCTTGGTTCTATCACTTCATTCTTATTTCCCTGAGGCTCAGTTTTCCCCATCTGTAAAATGGGGGAAATCACAATAGTTATTTCATAGCAATGTTTTGTTGTGAAGGTGAAAACAAAGGAAGTTGACGCAATGAAAAGTATTTAGAAGAATGCATGGCGCAGAGTAAGAAGGAGCTTGGTGATGTTACTTGTTGTTACTTGGTGTGTCACTGGGTGTCTCAGGCGAGTGCCAGTATCTGTCTCTGAGCTTCTCTGTCACCAGCTCACTGAATAAGAAGTTTTGAATTGTATGATTTCTGAAGTTCTCACTGGGACCCCAGATCAACTGCTCCTGTTCTCCAGGACAAAGGGACCAGAGGGGGCGGACTCCTCACAGGAGCGGGCACAACCGAAGGAAGCTGGGGGCAGAGGGCCTGGCGTTCTGGGGCGTTTGCAGGCGGATGGACTCCCCAAAGCAAACCCCGTGCCCGTGTGCCCTTCACACTCAGGGAAGCGCACCTGAGCAGGCCGGGCCCTTGCTGTCTGGGAGGTGCCAGGGCCCGCAGCCTGACACCTTCCATGTCCAGCCCTCTTCTGCTCTGTTACAATATTAACTCGGAGGGCGTGTATTAGAAAACGGGGAAGAAAAACATCATATTCAAGGGGTCCTACTGGCAACGAGACGTTCCGACACGGAGGGTTTTTTCCCTCAAGGCTGCCCCTTCTGATTTCTGTTGAAACGAATTCTGCTCTAAACCAGGTCCCTCTGGGAACCGGCTGGGTCTTTCATGGGGGTGCTCGGATTCTGTTGGCAGCACGCGCTATATTTCAAGGGGTATTGTCAAGGCAAAAAAGCCTTTGAAAAAGATTCCTTAACCAGGTCACTAACAACACCTTTAATTACACAGAGAGAAACAACGGTAATTATAGCCTCTGTCAGCACCCTGAGCCGGCAGCTCCCCCACAGGCAGGCATTCGTGCACAGGAGGATGGCGAGGAGGTACCTTCTCCACCAAACACAATGCTTTGGATTTCAAATGAGGCTGAAAGACAGGTTCACTTTCTCTGGAAGCATCTTGCCCTGATTCATGCCAGTGGAACAGGCCCATTTCACACAGGCCTCTGTGTGCCCGAGAGTGACGGCCGAGCTCCTCCCTTTACTTTCTGTCTCTGGACATACTGAGACTAGAATGCAAATTCTCTAAGGCTAGTGACTTTTTCTGGTCTTAATCATGGTTGCATTTTCAGTGCCTAAGACAGGGCTTAACCCAGAATATGGACTGAACAAACATGCCATGGATGAGTAAGAGGGCGGACACATGAATGAAACCAGCCCTGGAGCTGAGGTGGCGACTGAAAGTCACCGAGCTACAGAGGGGCGTGTTCCTTCCAGAGAGTCCATAGGAAAGGCTCCCTGAGTTCTGGGTGCTTGGCTCTGGCACACGGCAGGGGCCGTGAAGTGGGGAGATGGAGCAGCCACAGAAGATGGGACTCTCCTGTCTGACATTCCCTTCTGCCCAGTGCGGCGCTCTGGGCAGGCGAAGCGCATTTGTCAGCCACCCGGGTCTCTCCACCCGGCCCCTGCTTGCCCAGGTCAAGGTGTCCCAGGTGCTGTACTGTGCAATGGTAGCAAATCTCTCCCTTCTGTCCCGTCCTGTGTACAAATGCTGGGGTAGTCAGGGCAGGAGGACACACTTAACTTTCCACCCAACAAATGACAGGCCAATAAGCTGGGCAGCAGAGAGGAATAGGAACCACGTTTTTATACTGGGATAGAAGAAATCTTTCTACCTGTCTTTGGCGAAGGGAATATCTAGAGATGCATCCACCTGCATGCATGTGCGGGCTCTTCTTGTACACATGTTTAGTGAATCCACACTGTCCTGAAGTGAGCCTGTCTGCTGGCAAAGACAGTGGCTAAAAATCGGCATACTAATGGACCAGCTCATAGAACCCTTGTGATCTACTTTCCAAGACGTTCTCTTACCAATTAAGAAGCACATGCAGACCTGCTCTGTACTTCTTCACTGTAAAATAAGTCCTCAAGCTATCTGTTCTTGACAGTCTTTCACTGGGACTAGAATACAGCTCCACTGAGGTGGAAGAATGTTCTCGACCAGATGGGGGAGATGAGCATGTGTCTCTTCTCCAGGGGCTGTCTCAATCATCACTTAGGTTCTGGACCCTTAATCCCAAGCCAAACCAGGTGGAAACTGGTATGTGCAGCGTCTGGGTATCTCCCAAGACTCCCGGGACTGTGCCCAACATCTTGGGGGAGGGCAGCACAGTGTTGGGGATGGAGGTATCAGCTCCTCTGGCTTGGCGTTACTTACCAAGGCCTCCCAGAACAAGGGCACTGAAAGAGAGAGAGGCAGGAATGTGTGCCCAGCCACACCTCTCCTAGGGACAGTCCCTATGGCTGCCAACGTGGGCAGTGCACTAGTTATCTCTTCCGACTGTTTAGCTCCTGCTCTAGTTCTTGGAGAAAAGAAAGACAGGTCCATGACCAGGAGCTGGTTCTGCCCAGCCCTAACCTCATCTCTAATTCTTTTTCTAATGAGGAAAACAGGGATGATGATTAAACCCAAAGCATCAGGCCCCGATGTGTCTGCCCAGACGATGGGACACAGAAGACTGAATTCAGACCTAGATAGGTCCCTGGAGATGGTGAGGGAAGCCCCGAGATGGGAAGTCAATGCGATGGGCAGTCGCGGTCACGCTAAGCATAACCACCATTCTCACGGGAGCAGCCGGCACCTACTGGATGCTTACTACATGCCAGAGACTACGTTAAATGTCTCGTACATATTATCTCACTTGATCCTCATAAGAGTTGTGATTTAGGTTCTTATGACTACTACTCCCACTTCCCTGATGAGAAAACTGTAGAACAAGAAGGTTAAACAAACTGCCCAAGATCCTATAGCTGCGGGCCAACAATGTTCTAACGTTTGGTCTGGTGCTCTGCTGTCTGTCTCCGCTGCCAAAGAGATACCCAGAAAGCCTCTGCTCATTGCCATGAAACAGAAAGTCACCCGAGTCTCCGAAGCAGGAATCTCGGGTGGAGGGGCCAAGGCGAGGACCGCATAAACTACACTAGCAAGGGGAGGAGACTCTTCTGTTTCTTTCTTCTGCCTAAAAAAATCACTCAGAGTAAAAAAACAATCTGATGGCCTTGTATATAGAAATAAATTAATTCCAGTATTCAAATTAAGCCTCCCTTCTGGCCTCTGGCCTTTCAAAAGCCAACAACAGACTGCACCGACAATGGGGCTTGAGCAATTATGATGAGAATATAAATGAATGTGATTTAAATACCAGAGGCATGATAATTTTGGAAATGGCTAAATAAACCTAATAATCTCATTCCTGCAATGTTCAATTATGGTGTTTTAATTAAAACCTCCTAAGGAGATGGGTGGCTAGTCATGGCTTACCTTAATTATCTTTTTACTTAGTAACTAGTCCCCAATTTATATAAAAAAAGAAATGAAAGAAAAGAAAGAAGAATACTAAGAGGAAAGTCTCTTGTTTCTAGGGAGATAAATATATTTCATTTTAATAATAAGTGAGGAAGTGTTTATGGACAAGCGATTGGGCTCAAGACTCATCCTAGGAATGGGAACATGGGAAAAAACTATAAGATGTGGCCCCTTATTACCTGAAGACAAAACTAATATCTTTATGAAAAGATGCCATATATTCAAGGCCATAGGCAGAAAAGTGTGAAGCAGATAGACAAACCAATGGACTCAAAAATATTCAAAGGAATGAGGTAATTGACACAGGAGGTCAAACATTTAACTAGTGGCCGTAAACTATGAAGTAAGACAGGTGGAACTAAGAATAACCAGGAAAGGAACACATGGAAGAAGAGATCTCTTTTGATGAAAAAATAAGACAACTTGAACTCACATAACATGAACCTTTTCTCTGGTCTATTACGAACGCTGATGGAGTTCTGGCCCGGCCCAAGTATCAAGAAGGAAGCGTGGCCCGTGGATTCTCTCAGCTCTCGGCCCCAGCATTCCTCTCCAAACAAGAGAAATTCACAGAGAAGCTAAATAAACCTAATAATCAGCAATCACCAAGCAGGTGGGTTGCATAACAGAAAATATGTTAATAAAAAATAAAATAAAGGTGTATTTCTGCACCTTGCTGAAAAATTCCCAATGACTTCTCAGAGACAGAAAATAAATATCTTTGACTGGAAGGGTAGAGTTGACAGAGATGAATTTTGCCAAAGTGTGCTGCTAGCGAATTTCTGGGTTAGCTGGAGTGATAAGGAGCCCATCTCCAAGGCTTCTGTGGAGAAGTAGCCAGGCTCCAGACGGCCGGATTTAATTCAAAGGGAGATATCAGGGACTCGGGCAGGCACGGCCCTCCCAGGCTGAGCGAGATAAAGCTCCTTCCTGTCTCTGGAGTCCTGTATTTGGTGAATTTTTTGATATCACTAAAGGGCCCAAGGGACTGTTCTTGTGCTGGCTGACAGACCACTCGGGATGAAGCTACAGGCAGGGATGGCTTAATTGGTGCCCCACGCCTCCCTCTCCTGATCAAATGACCTTTAGATTTTAAAAGAAGTCCTGTCTCTCTGTTCTTGACCCAAGTTCTGCTCTAGTTGAATAGTTAGGGAAATAGCTCGAATAGGAGCATTTGTGGTTTCCAGCTTCAAACAGCCACTGTCGGGCCCACATGAAGGAGCCGCACCGGAGCGCTCACCGAACCCTGGTGTGGGGCAGGCCCCCTCCTCGGTGTGTCCGGGGTGGTTGGCACCTGAGTGTGGCCCTTGCTTCTCTTTGATCTCCTCCACGCGGACTCAGTGGGGCTGCTGGTGCCGTAACGGCAGACCCAGACTGAGCCTTGCTCCACTCCGTTTCCTCTGGCATCCTCTCCTCACACCCTTACAAACCACCTTTAACAGTTATGGAGGAGGCAGCGCTCTTTGTGGGGTACACTCTTCCCGTACCCTGCTAATGATGGTCCATCACTCGTCATGGGTAGTCAATGTGCCACTTCCTCTAGACCATTATAACTGACCTTGACCTTTTCTGAGTGAACCCCTCGCAGCATCTAGTTTTGAATGCACGGGTGCTAGGTACAGCATTTAAAGAATTCCTCAGCACAGGGGTTCATATACATTACTGCCCTGATTCTCACTACGGTTGAGAGGGTGGAGGATAAGAGCATACTGATGTTTGAAAGCTTTGGGCCATGTTCTCACGTCCTCAGAAGACAGCTGGCTTCACAGTAGAGGCCTCAAGGACCGTCACAAAGAAAGGACTTGACTGCTAAAAACCGGAAAGGTATTAAGGGTGCTCTTGGGTAACTAACAAGATCTACTTGTCAGGTCCAGCGCTGTTTATCGAGGGAAAACTGGGGCGCTAGCATTTCCAGGGCTTCGGAAGGACAGCTCTTACTCCCCTTGGTTTTGGATCTTAACTGTTTTTGGGTAAACAGTGTCTTGCCACTCTTCTGACAGCAAGGTACTCACAAGACAAGTGGCATTCATGGTCGAACACTGCGTTAAACTCAGCACCCACCTCTAATGATGTGTTTTCACATTCTCTCTAATTAGTTTTTCTCACTAGCTCTTGGAGGACTCCTGCACTGTATAATTATTTCTTTCACTGGCACTTATGCCGATATTGCACCTTTTGCCTAATAATTACAGTAATTATCGTCACTATATTTGAATTTGGAGCCTATGTGATAAATGGTTTTATTATACATGTTTGATGGGAAGTGATTTCTAAGTGGGCGTTTAGAGGAAGTTATTGAGGTATTGCTCTAAGACAAGTTAAAAATGTTTTTAGAGAACAAATAACATGCTGAAGTAATAGTGTGACAGAAGGAAGTAGCGGAGAGGAAGATGAAGTTGAATTCAAGGAAATTCTTGCAGAGTACAAATGTAGCCTAAGAGCAGGAGAGGGCCAGTTTACACTCTGGGGCATAATGGGGCCTGACAGCACAGGCTGGGCTCAGGAAGCCATCAGTATTAAAAGCCATGAGCACTTGAGAAAGGTGTAGAGACACGTAAGCTCAACTCCCTGTGGCTCGTTCTCCCTGCTGCACGCCAGCTTCCCAGGCTCAGCGTGCAGGGCCACTGGGTCGTTGGAAATCTGTATACCTCTTTGAGAAACCCCTCAAGGCAAGATTGTCTATTTGAAAAAGAAAATCACAGGATCAGCTTTACTTCTTTGCCACTAGGAAGGGGAAAAGTTACTTACAGTAGTGGATGCCAATGAAAAGTGAAAAGCAAGCAAACAAGCAAGATTTCGGACCTAGTTTAAAGCGATACCCTCTGGGAAGTTCCTTGGTCACTCAGGCGTCCTGTCCCTGGAGATCTGCACTACCTTCAGTTATGTGTCTGCACAGCTCTGTTTTGCATGATACAGGGGCAATCTGTGCCACTGTTACATTTCAATTACCCACCGATCAAACTCATGTTTGCTTAGTACATTTTGCAGGCCTACTAAATTCTAATAATTAAGCTCCACTTATTTAGCTCTTACCAAGTGCTGTGTATTATGCTAACTGCTTTATACGCATTATTTCTCTTAATCCTCCCACCCATTCTTTGAGTTATGTGCTATTATTATTTCCATTTTGCAGACAAGTGGTAACTTGCCAAAGTCACATACTAGGAAGGGGCAGAGCCTGGATTTCCAGCCAGGCAGGCCGACTCTGCAGCCTACACTACCCTGTCTCTCAATTTCTGCAAGCATTTGGACGTTGACAGGAGTATGTGAAGCAAATGCTAAACACTTCCATTGTACCTGTTTCCCTGCAGCACGCGGCTCAGT
The DNA here is from genome assembly GCA_004026905.1 of Hystrix cristata. Lineage (NCBI taxonomy): Eukaryota > Metazoa > Chordata > Mammalia > Rodentia > Hystricidae > Hystrix > Hystrix cristata. Next base: position 20,860 of record PVJO010015136.1, on the reverse strand, counting down.
AAATGTTAGGTTTCCTGGCACCACTGGAGTGTGGGGCTTAACAGAAAGTGACTCAGGAGTTCCTTTAGCCTTTTGCATTACAACATCAAAACCTCCTTTTTTTGCACCCCTTGAGGAACTCCAGGTTTCTTCAAGTGACAACTATGTGCTTGGAGCCACCTAAGGGGCTCTTCCGCACCTATCTGTGGGCTGGCGTGTGTGTTCAAGGCCACAGTGTGAAGAGCTTGTGGGTGGCTGAGTCATAGCCCAGGAAGGGACAACACGGGCAGCCTCACCTGGACACACAAACTCTTTCTTCTGCACGTCTGCCACATTGAAGCCTCTCAGGTGCACGGGAGTCATGCAGAGTGTGAACTGCCCAATTGTCCTTCGCTGTCGTAGCCAATCTGAGAGCCAGGCCAGGTGGCAGTCACAGTATAGGTGGTTGGAGTGGAGGCGCCTAGGAGAAGACAGGGAAAACGCAGTCACACAGTGAGGAGAGGAGGCTGCGCCTAGCTGAATGGAGAGGGCCAAACCTCTGTTGTCTCTTTTCCCAGTGTGGTAATTCTCAAGAGCCTGGGGAAACACTTACCTCCCTGTTCCTGAAAACAGAAGCCTCGGCCCTTTTACTGCCAAGCCACAAACTATCTGCATATGTAGGCCACATCCAGTGGATGCCCTTGGGGGTTTGAGCAAGTCCCACTTCTTAATAATAATTCCTCTCTTTTCTTTCCCATGCTAGCGAGCGTCAGCATACCGAGGAAGGAGACTGACAAGGTTATAGTGACCATCTTGATTGAGTCACACTTACTAAGGGGGTCACTCTTTGCATATTTTAATAGTTTAGGTAGCAGGAGTTACAGATAGTTTGAAACATGGCTCTCAACCTCAAGGCCTTGTATGCTGTGGCACCGTGGCTTTACCTGTTGGTTCTCCCTCCTTCTCCCTTCCCTAAATGCCTTCAGAAGCCCACCGCAGGAAATGGTATTGGGCCTAAAACCAACACCTCTCGGGCACACTGGACAGAGAGCGCAGGGCACGCAGGTGCGGGTACTTCCTAAAGGATGCACCGTTTCGCTGCCCTCTGCAGGTGTTGGAGTCCACAGGAATCTCTTCAACGTGCCTCTCCCTCTTTGTTAAATTTAATTCCACTTGGCCTATTTGCCATGTTGACTGATTTAAGTGCCTCCGAAAGGATTTCCCAACCAGTTCCAGAACTCTTTGGCTTTCCTCCTCTGGGAGCTGTGATTACAGATCAATTTCTTGCCCTTCAGTGAATAAAGTTCCCTGGAGGGATCTGCCTGTTCCACTTCTGAGGGGGAATCCCATCTGGTTAAATGACTTGAACTTCCTCTCCATGAGTGGCTAAGAATATTCCGGGGCTGATAAATATTCTTTCTCAGGACACTCTATCAGGGATTTCCAACTTCCAAATTCCCTGCAGCCCTGGGTCATTAGAAGTGGTAGTGGGTGAGTTTTAGTAGCATCAAACTTGGGTTTCTGATGCAAATTTCAAAAGCCTCATCCTAGACATGCTAATCAGCTGGAGTTATCTTGGGACTTTAGAGTGCTCTCTGTTAAGGTAATACTGAGTGGCAGCCTGAGGCAGTGGCTTGGGTGCCTATAATGGGAGGGCTGAAGGGCTCTTGACCATGCTCCACTCAGCGAAAGGTCAACACTGTCAAGCCGCAGCCAAGTGCAGCTGCATGCTGGTGGGCCTTCTTGCTGCTGCAAGGGCACAACCCTCCAGCAGGCTGGGGCCAGTGGGGGCCGTGGCTATCCCCCATCCCATTATTTCAGAGATTAGATTAATCCATAGCCCATATAAAATGTACATTTTGGGGGTAAGATTTGGTTTTAAAAACTATTAATTTTGATATGATTTTCTTTTTGTATTTCAAAGTAAGCTGAATATACTTTCAAAAGCTTCTAGGGCCTGGATACAGTGACTCTGTGGGTTCCAAGACATTTTTCCTTTTCACTTTCAAAGATCAGATCCCTTGAGCTGAAGCAAGTGGGGCTTCCTCCCTGCCTGCACTCTGAACACAGGTGTGACAGCTGGGAAGGGGTAGGGAGAGCTCTAGCCCTAAGCTGGTGGGAAAGACCTCAAGTTAGTCACCAAGTACGATCGCTTTGTGCCGAGGGCAAAGAGAAAGAATGGGGGTAACATTTTCACCTGGTGACTTTCCTACAAAGCAAGACGGAGGGGAGAGAAGTCCATGGCCAGTTAACTCTGCTACAGAGGGTCTGGCTGTGGGACAGTGTGGAACAGCAATTCGTCCATGTGCACAGAGGATCAGAGCCATTTGATCAGCGTGGTTTTCATGTGGAAAGGCAGTTTCCCTATCTGGCAGTGAGGCAGGGATGAGAAGACAAAGGTTTTGCTATGAGGGAATCAGCAAGGGCCCCTGAGGATGCTCAATGCAAACAAGTTCCTGTCAGTTCCGACAGAGGGAAAGAGAACAACGGAACAGCAAAAATGAGGTTTGGATGAGTCGGGTCCTTACTGGGCTGATTAATTTTTGGTATAATTAAAACGTCAGAGGTCTCCCTTTTGGAAGATCGTTAGGATGGTTCTTTCTCAACCCTGGCTGGCCAGCAATATGCTACATCTCTTCTTAAGCTTGCTACAGATGCTCCTACTCATTTGCCCATCATCCTAGGAATTTCTCCCCTCCCAAGTGGGACCACAGAAAAGATGTGACCCAAACAATGTGCAAGCTACACAAAGCATCTTGTCAAAAGCCTGGGGCAGGGGACAGGCTCATTTCCCTCCTCCGGGAATTTAATTCATGAGAAAAGCTAGAGGAGTCAAGTGGAGGCAGATTATCTCAGTCTACCTTTCACATCAAGTTTGGGAGATCAAATTGAGCAATACCACCCTAAACACTAGTACTAAAAGAAAAATCAACCTGGTGATCATGCAACTTGAGCTTGAACATTGCCAGGATAATTCTAACGTTTTTAGGTGCGAAGAAAATTATTTTAGTTACTTTCCACAATTTGGGCGAGTTGTGCTGGTGATGCCTGGGGGAGGGTGGCCTCCACTGGCTCTTGGGCCACATGGAAGCCCCAGTGTCTCCTTCCTCTCCGCGCCCAGCACAAGTTCTGTTCTGTTCCTCCCGAATGGCACGAACTCAGGCACGGATGTCCAACTGCCCAAGTCTGACACCGGCTCTGTGCTTTCTGACTCTGACTTTTGGTGATGACTTAACTCTGGCTTTCTGTCTTATCGTCTGTAAAATGGGGAGGATAATGGTGCCTCTTTCTAGTAGTATTGTGAGGACCGAAACAATTCTTGAGAAGTGCTTAGCACCAGGCCTGGCACACAGGGAACCACTGAAGAAATGTTTGCTATTCTTATGTTTCAGAGGAGCCTAGTCCAGACTTCAGTGTCTTTCCAACCCACGGACCTCCCCATACAACTCCGTATTTTCTTATTTAGACACCAAAGCATCAAAGTGCTACATGGTTCCTGCGTGTTGTTCTGAAACCTTTTGTTGATGGACACATCATATTCCATGTCCATGAAACCACCTTTACAGAACACAAGGTGAATGAATACAAATGCCAATTTACAAAAGGTGCCTTTTAGCCACAGACACTAAATATCCAGCAAATCCTTTTAGAGAGGATCATTGTTCATTTTCTATAAAATGTAGCTTTCTGAATTCAATATAAAAGCTTTCCTTTGGAAATCCCATTTATGACTTCCTTCCTCTCCCCTTCTCCCTCCTTCTCCACCACCACCAATACCCCTCCCGATAGTTTAATTACAGCGAAGAGGGATTAGTCAGTTCGTCTCCAGGGAGTTCCATACAGAGCCATCTCTGAAATTAAACTAAAGAGAAAATGGCAGGAGGCAGGGAGCAAAGAGAGCAGACGAGATTGATTGATCTGAACTCATCAGATGAATGCCCAGGACCACAGAGAAGAACAACAACAGAAATAAGGAGATAAAACCCTCTTGCCCTCTTCTCCCACCCCAGCGTGCTGCAAACAAAGCACTAAGATTCAAGCCTGAACCCTGCCTGCTAACTCCCACGGACCTAGCCTAGCTTCTGTTATTGCTCCTCCCAACCTGAAGTAACAAGAGAGAGGAAATATGGATCACAGGGACGAGTCCAAGGAGCTGGGCACTGCTTTCTGGATGTGAGAGCGGTTTCTCTTCTGTGTACCCATTTGCCTGGGCTGATGGAGGCCCAGCATCCTGAGACTCGCTTTTCGTTTCTTGCCTGAGAGCCCTGGGCTACACTTCTCCAGCTGAACTCTGGTTTGCTGGGGACTCTGAAGAGGTCTTTGAAGACCAAATGGCTTCTCCTTAAAATTCTATGAATGCACTATGCCATTTTAAGGGGGAGGGAGAAGGCCAGATTCCCCTGGCTGAGATGTGCTGACATCCGTATAATAACTAGTGTTTGTCACATGCACACCACACGCTAGGTGCTTTACATGTTAAAGCACATTTCATTCTCAGTGACTCTGAGGTAAGCATTTATTAACTCACTTTCCTCGAGCGAAAGAATGAAGAAATGTACCCAAAGTCAAGTGGCAGAGCTCACATTTAAACTCAGGTCTACATGCCTCCAAGTTCTGCCCTTCTTAGGGTGCCTCGCACTGCTTCCTTATACACTGCTTCGCTGGTCTTTGTTTCATCCTTACCTGGAGAGAGCGTTGCTCTTGCACAAGGGCAGCGGCTCTCAGAATACATGAGCACATAAAGCTCCTGGAGGGTATGTTAAAACTAGATTCTGGGGTGCACCCCCAGGATCCTGACTGCACAGGTCTGGGGTGGGCCCGGGGATTTGCTTTTGTAGCAAGTGCCAGGTGATTCTGGCGTTGTCTGTCTGCGGGACCCAACTCTGGAAACCACTGGACTAAGGATTTTCACATCTCAAGGGTCCCATGTTGCTTGATGAGCATAAGAAAGTTGGTGGCTTAAAATGTTCAGTTCAGATTTTAGAGAAATAGTATGATGAAAATAATGTTATAATCAATATCATTCATTATCTACCACATGCCAGACACTGTACATCTCTAATTCCATCTGATCCTCACACCAGCCCTATTTATAGAGGAGGGAATGGAGGTCGCAGAGCTAATAAAGGGCCCTGCAGGATTCCCACTCTTCACATTAGCCCCAAATGTATTTGGCAAAAGCTCTCAGGAGCCGGATCTTTCCTATGACTGTGAAGCGAATGCCACTGAGGCTGCACGAACGCAGGACAAGTGTCAAGCACAAGCTGTGGGGAAAGGGCAGCGGAGCCTAACTGCAGAGAAACGCACACAGGGGTTTCTGGTGAGAGTGGAGAGGCATTGTCCAGGTAACGAGCGCAACCACAGACGCTCAGTTCTAGGCATCGTGGGGAGATTTTTTGCTTCCGGCCTTCCAGCACAAGCTGGAGGGTTTAAGCCCATCAAGGCACTAAAGAAAAAGGACCAAGTTTCTGCACTCTAATACCAGAATAACTGTCCAGGGAGCAGGTGAGCAAGGCAATGTGGTGTGTGGGGCCGCAGTGGGATGCAGAGAAGGAGCAAAGGTTCCCTCTGCCCACCAGGCCTGGGGCGGGGGGACAACTACAACCACTGGTGTGGCCTCAGAACTGCCAACGCCACATGACCCAAGCCAGTGGTGAATCCTCAAGTTACAGTTCTGTATGTTCTAACCAATTTTCCTATTAAAGTGGAGAAGACAGTAAGCAATACAAGGAGGCTTCCCACAGTCCTAGGGGAAGAGCATCGAGTCTTCCTTTTGCAGAACGGTGGTTGAGAACCATGGATGGCACAGCCAACATTCAGACTCATCCCGCACTCGCCAACTCACCCTAGTTAACAGCAGAACTTGGAACATAGGAACCATTTGCCCAGTAGTAGCATGGTAGGTTTGAGAAGCACCTTGGAGCTAGTTAAGGTCGGGCAAGGCGGGGAGAAACAGGGTACTTTACTCACAGAGTCCGGATCTTTGGCATGTGGTTGAAGCTGGTGACCAGGATGCGGCTAATGTTGTTGTTGTTGAGCGTGCTGTGGAGATAGAAGAGAAAGGAAATGGTCAGTGCGGGAGCAGCCGTGAATGAGCCACTCGGGGGGGCAGCGGAGCCAATGGACAGGTCTCCAGAAGCAGAGAGGATCCACTTCCCCTCTGCTGCCCTCCTAGTACTCATGTATCCACTCGGAGTAATAATTTCCCTTCTAAAATTCTACTATGTACTCAGCGTTTCATTATAGAATCTCTAATTCTTATAATGATAAAGTGAGTTACATGTTATTATCCTCTTCTAAAGAGAGAAAAAAAGATGTATGCCATTTTGCTGGGTGGCACACAACCCCACAGAGTAAACTTTATGCTTGTGTGATCCATGTGGCGGCGGAGCTGCAGAGAGGCACAGCGATTTCCCAAGGACCACAACTGCTGAGCTCTGCAGAGCGGATCTGAACCCAACTTTCTCTCATTCCCTTCTTGTTTCGTCCATTGTGCATGTTGCCTTGCACCTGATGCTACATGCCAATCTGTACTTTCCAAGTATATTCTGGCCCTTCAAACACATCTCAAATGAGTGTGGGAGCTCTGGGAGGACAGGGCTAAGTCTCCCCTTCCTGTGAGTGTCCATGACCATGGATGGTGCTCTTGAGACGTGATGGTAGTACTGACTGGCACCCTCGTACAGGGAAAAGCAAGAGAAAGGTGTGCGCTCCATGAACAGACAGAGTGAAACAAGGTGGCTGACGGCTGACCGAAGCTCCGGGCAAGTACTTCCAGGGCTTGTCCTCCTAGAGAGAGCCAGGACGAAAGCCTGAGGAAGCACAGCATCTGAGGAGACCTTCTGCAGAGGGCTGCAGCACTGTGCAGTAGGAGGACCTTCGTGGGTCTGCTGGTTCCAGGACAACTGCATGGAGAGGTGATAACTTGTGGGAAGACGAGCCCGGCTCTCAGCTCTCTGACCCCACTCCTGCCTCGCTCTGCATCCAAAAGAGCAAGAGCTGGACACAGCCCATGGGGCAATCCTCTGCGGTGGCTACTTGCCCCTGGGGACTCACTTTTTCTGCTCCTCCCAGGGCCACATCAGAGAGGCTCTTCTCACCAATCCAACCTCCTCACTTACCCCGAGCCCTCCCTGGTCCCCAGTGACCCAGGAAGGAGTCATTCTTTGGAAGCCTTCATTGGTTAAGCAAACTTATGTCCTGGGCTCTTAGTAAATACACCTCTTCCTCTTAAGTGCCCTCTGCAGTATGAGCTCTGCAAAGCCAAGACATTTTCCATTTTGTGCATTACCACAGCCCCATGATCTGGTCCATACACGGTGCAGATTGAATCTTCCTAGCTCCTTGCTGTGCGGTCTTGGGCAAGTTATTGTCATCTCTTACAGATTTTTTATCTGTAGGAGGCAGATAGTACCTCCCTCACAGGCTGGTAAACAGAGGCCACCATTTCACTGATGCCAGGGAATCAGTTCCTGACCTAGCCATGTTCATTTGCCCATCCCATCCTCCCGGAAACAGAAACGGCTTTACTCAGCACATGGTAACTCCCACGTCCACCCCACCCAAGGGGCTCTGCACAGGTCTTCTCCGACCCCTGAGCCCCTAGTCCAAAGGAGTCTAGTGATCAAATCTCCCCAGTCCAGACTAGTCCTCCGATCCCCAGGCCTCCTCTTTATTTGTTTAGCCAAGAAGGCCCAAAGAAGGTCTGCTTACAGAGAGGTACAGAACCTAACTCAGGTTCTCCCTCCTTTCTGCATTCACTGTGCATCTGTCACGCGTCTGGCACTCTGTGAGGCCTGCAGGATGCCAAAGAGGAATGAACACACCCCATCTAAACTGCTTGCTTCTGCCTGGCCCGTAGCTTTACTGCTGTCCCCATACAGATATTTGGCATCTCATGCAATTGATTTTGAAGTTCTGTGTGGCTCATCTTTCCTTCTGTCTCTCTCTGTGTGAGGAGCACCCATCCTGTCTCTGCCAACCCATTCTGAGCGATCTGTTGCTCCTTCTCCCTTGGATTGGAAGGCCTCTAGGACAGACGTGATACTTTCAGAGACCATCCAGCTCAGAGATCTAGACTTCACGATTGGGGGACACCTAGTTAGGGTTGTTGACTGACTCCCAGACGAAAAACTAAGTATCCTCCGTATCTCTGAAAGGCAAACAGCAAGAAACTTCTTCAGAAAAAAGAACTTCCTTTTGATCCAGCCCAAGCACTCACAGTTGGGCGAGTCCACAGCCCACCCTCATTGAGCTGAATATAGAGCACAGCTATGCCCAGGGCTTCATCTGGAGCTGCATCCGGCAGGCGTCCGGCAGCGATGACTTATTAATGTATTACTACACTGATATTTAAATGTGAGCCATAATGAGAGCTATAAAACATTTACGATAATAGCAATTATTCCAGAACCCAGATGACTAAACACAGTATTCAGACTTTCCTGATTTGCTGCTGGGGAGTGGCCAGCCCGGGGATGTCAGGGGGCTGCTAACCTCTCAGACACTGATCTTGCCGCAGCTGAATTTTCTGTTTCCCTGAGAAACACAGATTTATTTGACTTCAGTCTTGGCAGCTTCTGCCAGCGCAGAGAGCCCTGCTCTGTCTTGTTCTTGTGCCCTGTCTGAGCAGCTGGCATTCACTGGAGGAATGGGCATTACGTCCTTAACACAGAGTTGATGGGCCTGGGTCTCTGTGGCAGGGACCTGGTGTAGAGTCTGGTTCTGCCACTTACCTCCTAGGTTGCCATGGGTAACTTTAAAAAATATCATCTAGTTTCCTTCTTTGTAACATGGGGAGAAAAACAGCACAGATCTCATAGAACTCTGGTGATCATTAAATGAGATGATACTGATGATTGCCAACATTAACTGAGCACTTTTTGTATGACAGGCAGACTGCGGGCTAAGGATGCTATACTGTACCATCCCATTTAACTTCTCTAGCACTTCATGAGGTGGAGACTTTTGTTATCATCTCCCTTTCATGGATGAAGCAAGTACTAATGCCATGATTTGAATTTAAGCAAGCCAGGCCAACTCCAGTGATAAGGTCTGTGTGATTTTCCTGTTGCTGCTGTAACAGACTACCAGGAATTTAGTGGTTTAATTTTATTCTCTTACACCCCGAAGCTCGTAAGTTCAAAGTGGGTTCGTGGAGCTGTGTTTCTTTGGAGGCTTCAGGGGGATGAATTTGTTCACTGGGCTTTTGCAGCATAGCAGTCACCCACATCACTCGAATTGTGGCCCTTCCTTGTGTCATTCTGACCTCTTCTGATCGATCTCCTCTCTCTTTTAAGGACCCTGATGATCACATTTAGAGCCTCCCAGATAATGCAGAATAACCCCTGCACTAAGTCCGTAAGGTCCCTTTTGCTATTTCAGGTAACATTCACAGGTCTAGCCAAAAACTATGCCTTTGAATCAAGGCATGTAAAGCACTCAGTGCATGGCCTGGCTCATAATTAACATATAATAACAATTAACTGTTGTTACCACAGCTCATGATTATTTAGCCCATTGGGGTTTACAACTCAGTATCACAATGTCACATTTGTCTCAACTGATACTCTGAGCTTGGAATTAGTCCCATTTTAGAGATGAGCAATTTGAATCTAAGGGAGGCTAAGGGACCTACCAAGCGCAGTGCAGGGGAGTTGCTGATAGATTCAGGACTTGTGGTTTTTTTCTTTATGTATTTCCCTGCCTCCTGCTTTTAGGGCAAGCTTGTCACTCCAGTACTGATCTCCTCTATCATACCTACCCTGGTACCCAGAGCGAAACATATCTATATAAGCTTCCTTGTGCATTCCCATGTTGTACAACTTCTCGAGAATTAACCAAAAGAAAAACGCAAGGTTCATTTGCACAGCAGCATCACCCCGCTGCTCCACGAGGTTGCTGGTCCGTCCTAGGTAACAGTGGCCTCGTCAGCCTCATCTTACTTATCTCCGTCTCCTGGAGGAGTTTTGCTAGCTCCAGAGTCCATCTTAAAACTCACAGCTCTGCTGTTTCAGAGATATTTTGAGAAAATAACCATCTTCCCCCCCAAATTTTCCAGGTAGCAGCTGAAAGATTTTCCCAAAGTACTCTGAATTCAGCATTTTCCATGAGGTTTTAAGCTAAAGTTCAGGGTCAGATTAATTCAGTGAATTTCAGCACAGTCTGGTCTTCCTTTTTTTGGCCCCTTCACAAGCTACTGAGCGGACATTTCGGCACGAACTAGAACTAAAGCCAACCCTCTCCCCATATGGTTGGAAAGAGAGCCCACCTACCTCCTACTTCTCTCCGATAAAGTCCTTGTCCCATTTATCCGTGCTGTATTTACACTGAGGCTAAGTCTGACTTGTGCACTGCCCAGTTGCTCTTTGACTTTGTCATGATTGGAGCATAAATTCCTAACGAAAAGCAATCATTTTCCACATGAAAACAACTGGACAACGCTGCGTCTCCCAGTGGATCTCATTCTCTCTTGACTGTTAGCACCAGAAAGGGGCTACTGAAACGTTTTGTCCAGGGCATGAAACACTAGTGAACTTATTACCGTTCCCATAGCACACAAATAGGACCTTTTCACTCTGAAAGAGTTTGTGATTGCTCAAGTTACTCAATAAATACCAGCATGCTGTGGCAAGGCGAGGGCTCTCTAGTAATGCCCATCCCACGAGGACCTAGTACATGTCATGGTCGGCTCCCAGAGTCAGCAAACAGTGCTCACAGGCCAAATGCCATCCCACATAGACTAGTTTTTTTTTTGTCCTTTAAATATGATATTTAAAAAATGTTTTTATTAGTACATGTTTGCAGTACATGATATTTACATTCACCTTGGGGAGTAGGTACAGCCTGTTTTTGGTCAATAAAGTTTTATTCATTCTTTTCTGTATAGTCTATGACTGCTTTTGGGTAAAAACAACTTAGCAGCTACGGCAGAGACCATACGGCCTGAGAATCCTGAAATATTTACTACTTGGCTTTCTACAGAAAATGTTGGCCAGCCCGTGGCAGATCTACTAATGGCTTGTTCTAGTCCCCTCTTCGCTCATGAACAAGTGTGATATGATGGCAAGTCAGAAGAAAGGATTATGACAGAGGCTTTCCAAACTTAAACAAACCCCTCCCCCCAAACCAAACCAAACAAAACATTTTCAGGACAGCTTCAGTGGCAATCAGCAGAGTTGGGAATCAAAAGTGGGCAGTTAAATTCTAAAACCCACACTCCTAGCCACTGCTCCTACAACTTGCAATGCTGTGATGGAATCGGAGCCTGCAGAAGAGACAGGGCAGGTAAATCCGTGCTGGGTGGGGTGTGGAAAGCACGTGGGCAATGTTTCTCAAAACGGGGTCTCCAGACCTGCAGCATCACCGGGGAGGTTATTACAGATGCATATCCTTGGGCCCCCCTAGACCTCCTGAGTCAGAAGGCCTGGGGTGGGCCCAGTCTTGGGTGCTTAAAGAAGCCCTCTGGAGGATTCTCATGCAAGCTCATGTCTGAGAACCACTCAGCTAAGTAAAAAGCTAAGAAGAGAATCTCTCCCCAAAATGTAGAGGGCAGTACACAAGAGACCCTCTTGCCACTTACAGGACTGAAGGCCTCCTTCGTAGCAAGAGACTCAACTTCCGGAATGGTACACAGTCCTCCATGTGTGTGGCCCTAATCATCCTTGGAGAGCTCCAAGGTGGCTTCTGCCCCGGATCTCTCTCCACTGCTCTTCGCCAAGTGCTAATGCACAGCTCTCCCTTGTATCACTCGAGACAGCCATCTTTGATCTGAAGGAGCTACAACCGGCTCTAGCCACACCACCCTGGCAACCTTAATAAGGCTGACATTTCCCTCTGTCTCCTCTGATTAGGCCTTCGCTTTATCACTCTGTGCTTTCCTGGCTCTGGGTATAATCTGCATGTTGTGTGTCCATAACACCATGTAATTGGCTGTAATGCTACGATATTATCTGTGAGCATGTATCACATAATTGCAAAAGCAGGCATCTGCAGTAAGTGCCACCATAGCCTCCCAGGGTACCGACCTTCCTGGGATGCTCTTGGAACCCCTCTTCTCTCTCTCTGAGGATTCAGACTCCTTGAGGCTGGCAGGACCTCTTGGCTGACTAGCTCATTCATTCCCTGTTTCAAGGCAGGATGACTCGCCTTTTAGTCTAGATAACCAAGGTGATTCCCTGTTTGACGACTCCAAGAAGATAATTCTTGGTGAGTTGTCAGCAGCTATGACAATAGGGTGCCTTTTAAAAGTGTCCCTGGATATGCCCTAACTTGTATTTATACATGTGCGTGTCCAACAGCCAAGGCTCCAACCCTGAAAAATAGAATGACCTTCAGCAGGGCCTACATGGAATTCACAGGAGTGGACACAACCAACAGAGGCAGAATCATTTCCTGAAGAACAGCTGAATGTAAACACTGTTACTAATCCTCTAGGAAATAGCTATGTTGCCGGCAAGGGGGATGAAAAGAAGAGGGGTTCAGGTGAGGGCTTGGGGAACCCGCTGAAACACTCCCCCTCACCCCACACCAGCTTGGCTCAGGCAGAGCAAGAGGAACGAACAGCACCTTGGGGCTGTCCTTTGGCTTCCGTTCTCCTCCCTGGTTCGTGTGTCAAAGTGAGACTGACAGTCATCATGGAACCAGGAATAAGGGCGTATCACTGGTGACCAAGCCCTGTGACACTACCTGAGACCCTAGAACTCTGAATGCTCTGGCTGGCTCTGCTCTATCAGACCCGTGTGATGATTAGGATTTGCAAGTTGGCCCCAGAACACACACTGAACACCCACTGGGCCCATGAATTTCAGAAGGACTTCCCACACCTCTCCCAAGGTCACAGGCCTCGGCATCTTCTCTTCCGTATTGGTCATTTTTGGAGAGAGCGCCCTTCTTTGTTCCCCTCCTATGAAGACTTTCCAGTGAAGATGTCCCTAACAATGGCTGTAACAATTTCGATTCCATTTATTGTTTACTATGCGCCAGATTGGGCTGGGCACTTTTCACATGTATTTCATTTACTTCTACTAAAAATTCAGAGACTCTATGGCTATTTTCATTTGGGAACCCAGTAAGATCAATCAGCTCTGCTTATATTACATTGCTGCAGAGTTATATGACTCTATGCAAAGCCAAGAGGTGTGATATCAGGTCCTACATTTTTAAGCATTTCACCAAACTGCCTCTTACGGAATTGTCTTCCGGAAGATGGCGACTGTTCAGTCTCCACGTCTTTCCAAGGTAGAGGGGAATCATACGGGTTTGCGGTAGATTCGCCCTTCAGCGTGTCTGACATGGTGATGGTGCTGCTGGACTCACTGAGGTGGTCAAAGGCAACAGCATCACACAACCCTGCTCCTGTGCCGGAAACACGAAGAGGCCAGCACGGCCAGCAGGGAAGGGGTAGAGGATACACAGAGGAAGAGCAATTGTGCTTCCAAGCCTTCTAAGGGCAAGGTTAGGCTAACAGATGTAAGGTACCAGAAGCCTTTGTGGTCCTTGCTGTTGGATGAGTTGATTGGAAATTTTAAGGACTCACTGAAGAACTCGGAGTACAGATCTGCTCCTTAAGCAAAGCCTATTTTTTGCTCATTTAGAGTAGGCAATGGGTCTCTGAGGCAGATGAGACTAGAGGATGAAGGGAGATGCAAGGGGAGAGAGTGGAGTGCTGAGGGCGGAAAGCCACCTCTCATCCATTACCTGTTCTCCTCAACCATCCGGGATGCTGCGTATTACTGAGTTCCTTGATCTCCCTGTGGACCGTTTAAATTAAAGCTCATAACCATTGTGTGGGCATATAATGAAAACAACTGATGCTGCACTGATTAGACCATTACTCTCAACTGTTAGAAAACATAATGATCTCACGAGGGGCCTTATTCACTGACGTATAGCAGTCGGGCTGTCATTTGACACCTCAAATTAGCAGCCAAAGCAATAACAGCTGGGGTTTTTGTCTCAATATTTGTACCCGACTCTAAAGTGATTTGGCACCGGAGTGAGCGTTATTTTTAAACACATACTTCTCACCGCCAAGTAACATTTAAATGGTCTCCAGGTGTCATGTAAAACCTACAGAAATAAATAAAAACAATCAGCTGCCAATTTGGACCTTTGATGATAGGAATTCCTTAACAAAAGGGTTTGTCTTCAGTTTTCCTTCATTATTTATTCATATTATGACAGGCGGAAATTCATCTCTATCCACTCAGCAGAGCCTGGGTGTTACAACGCAAAAGAAAAAAAAAGATGCTTCCGGAACGTAGAAAAAGGAAAAGATCAAAAGAGAAAGATTAATCTTTAAATGCTGCCACTGCTCAGTCAGATACTTGGTCGTGTGAGTACTCATGAAATGCTGGTGTTTTGGTGCCTCGATTCTGAAAAACTCCTTACTCATTCATGAAATGATACAGATATTGCCTAGCGGTGATTCAGAATGGCTCAACTGCCTTTGGATTATTGAGTTAAGTGAAAAATGTACCTTTGATGCCAACATAAATGAGAAGACCTTGGTCTTCCAATTCTATTTCATCATCTACAGAATGGGGCTCTGGACATTCCTGTTTAGCACGCTACTTAGAAATCAGGCAATTGCCAGCAGGCCAAGACATCTGCAACGAGCTAAGGATGAAAGTGACCTCCAGTCACATAACAGGACAGGTGAGTTTGTAGTTAAGAAGGGAAGAAGGGGACCACATCAGCCTCAGCTGCATTTGGTCTCTAATCTAGTGATATAAGAAGGAGGAGAAATTTGTTTAATACTCACCCAAACGTATATTAAATATTCACTTATGTGTATACATTGTTCTAATGAGGAGCAAGTCTGTTTTGTGCTCTGTTGTATATGCAGCCCCAGTGCTTGGCACAAAGGAAGATTCAGTAAATATTTACAGAACAGGCTGGTAAGTTTCAAAGTAGGAAGGGCCATGTTTTTGACATCTCGACACAAATAAATTTCCACTCTGACAGCCTTCTAGGCTGATCCAGGGACACAGACTCAGTTGTCTGCAGGAGTGAGGCTTGTCACACAGGTGGGCTGCGCGGGAACTATAGGAAACATAGCTCTCCTATTTGGGATTGGCATTTCCTCCTGAAACTGTGCTGAACTAGAATATGGGTGCAGCATTGCCAGTTCTGTCTTTTTCTAAGACAAAGTGAGACATCTAGGATTTTCACAGGAAGTCTCCTGGTTTTTCAATATTTACAACTAAATCACCTTGAGAAACAACACCCACAAATCAAACTCCCAGGAGCTGGATTTGGCATGCAGGGGCCAGGTTTTGTGCTTGGGACAAAACCAATTTACAGTTTGAATCAGAAAATATATATTAAGAAAATCAAAGTATTTTAGTGGCATTCTTCTGTATTGCATCTCCAGTTGCTGCTGAACTCCTACTATTCAAAGCAACTATCTTTAAACAAATGAAATTGTTCAATGACTTTTCCCATCTACTACCATTATGTGATGACGAAGGGTCCTGGAGAAGTTTCTGTGTATGAGAGAAGACTGTGTTCCATCGTGCAGGTGCACTCCTGTCGGGTTTCTGCACACCACTCATCACTTCTGTGGCTCTACACTTGTCATGTGCAGTTTGGAAGGGAGCCTCTTCAGAGCTGTGAGTGGAAAAACTGTGTGGGGTGCATGCAGCTCAGTTCTCAAGCTGAGACACCAGAGAGGTCTGGCCTTTACCCTCGGATATTTGCAAGGGAGGGGCTCTCAGGGAGCGAGGTACATTTTACACCTCGGCACAGGCAGGGCCGCCGGGGCTCTTACACGTATCTGCTGCTCGTCACTGTGGGCAGCTGGGGGTCAGTGGTGAGGAACTGGATCTCCTCTCGGATCACCTTCTCGGACAGGGGGAGGTCATCTTCCAAGAAGTGGCCACATGCCACGAAGGCCCCAGAAAGGAAGGGTGTTGTCCCTGGGCTGAATGCAAAACTTTCTCTCTGGCAAAATACTGGGGATTAAGGAGTGATGGTGCAGATAGAACATACAGCCTGGCTTCACTAATTTTTGTTTCCTGTCTGCTAATACAGGGGAAAGGCAGACAGTAATAACAAATATTGGTAAAGAGCCAAAAGACCTGTTTTCTGGACTGGTTCTTTCATGAAATTTTCCTATGGCTTAACCCTTCTGGGGGAATTTTTGTCTTTTAAAATGAAGTGGTGCAACCACTTGACCTCCAGCGTCTTTCCAGTTTACGTTTCTGCTCTGATCCCAACAGGGTTGGTGCTGTCTCTGAAATGGCATCGCTGGACTGGGAACAGTTTTCCAGATGCCAAGGAAAGTGGCCTTAGATGCCCAGATCTGGCCAGCTTTGCACAGAAGCAGGACATCTGTCCAAACTTTCTAAGTCATGGTATGCTGCATGTGAAAATAGTTACCTATGGTCGGCTCCTCCTTTCTCTCTTTATGCAGATACCTGGCTCAGCTTCTGTGGGGTCAGTGAGTTGGCTTCCCTAACTGGGGACCACATTTCCAGCTTACGTACTGAGATGAGACAGGTCCAGACATAGGAGTGATTTTCCCACCCAGTTGACTTTGTGGAAATCATTTGCAAGGCTGAGAGAACTGAATAATGGAGATCAGGAAAGTGATTCATGCAGAGTGGGTTTAGCTTCGGTGGGAGATGGTTCTAATAATCACAATCCTGCATTTCAGTGAAAATGGGTCTTTTATGGGAACAAGTTTTAGATGTTTAAGATAGAGGAAGGGCAGAGTGAAAGATGAGGCAAGTGGTAGATATTTCAATGTCTTCGGTTTTCGGAAAATACTATTTAAACATTCTGCTTTTTAATAGATGTGGAATGGCTAGAGAGGTTTGGAGCAGGGCAAACAGAAGCAGGTCTGGTGAGAAGTCAGGGATTTGCGGAGGGCATGCGCTGTCCAAAGAGTGCACTTGCCAACACTCAGCCCTAAAACCTGCATTGTCCAGGGAAGTGGGCACGAGCTAAATGTGGTGATTTAAATGCAAATCAACTACAATTAAATAAAATTTAAAAATTCAGCTTCTTAGTTGCATGTGCCCCACTTCAAGTGCTTGACTCTCCCGTGTGGCTGGCAGTGCAGACAGGCAGTATTTCCTTCATTACAGAGGGCACTTCTGGATGGTGCTCCTGGAGATGATCACAGACAACAGGCCCAGGGCTGATACTGCTTCTAGATACTCAGTCAAAACTGAACTTACACACTTTTACATAAAATCACCTGAGTTTAAAACGTTGACAATGGATTTATTTTTCTTAAACACTGGAAGGAACAAAACAATTATAAAAATAAAACTCAAAAGTAGGACTGCTGTCCCAATTTTTCCCTCATGCCACCTTTCCTAGCATAAGCAAACAGGTATGAGAAGGCTAATTTTCCACCTGAGCGCCAAGATCCTGGCTTCCAGGACACAGTTCTATAGAGGATTCCTGGCCACAGGTAAGTTGAGCCTTCCAGTTTTGGGCATCCAGGATGGAAAAGGCAGCCTTAGTAGGCGGGCCTGGCTCTTTAAGGGAACGTGGCCCCTGAGACCAGAGACCCTTGGCCACCATGGTGTAAGAGCCAACCAGGGGTGAGACACCACTGAATATGCTCAGATATTGACCACAAAGCCACGGCTGAGGGCTGGAGAACAGGCAGAGGGTGGCCACGGTGCAGGTCAGCATGGTACTGTCTAACAGTGAACGGACCTCCATGTGCAAAGGATGGTTATACAGCTCTCTGGCCTTCCCAGCTTGCCCCTGAGAGGAAAAAAATCCTCTAGAATGGTTCTTCAAAGACACAGAGCTATTTTTCCATTTTGCTTTCAATGGAACAAGGGAAACTAAAAAGCTGTTCCTAAACCAAGTTTGTCATGCATCAGAATTTCAGCCGGTGGCCAGGTCAATGGTCTCTGGGGACAGCAAACCCTCCCTGACCTGAGTTTACCCAAGTGCCATTCAGGGTAGTAGTTAAAAGGTTTGTTGCTTCTAGATCCTTTATTGGTGGAGAACACTTATGTTAATTTTGCCAAACCGTCCTTACCCAGGAATGTGCACTAATATATTTTCAGCTTTGGAGACTAAATCAGGCTTTGGTTAACAGGGAAAAGAAATCATAAGGTGGCCCCAGATGGTAGGTACTTTAAAGGTTCAAATGTTGCTTATTTAAATGTAAAACACAACTCTAGATTTCAAAATAATTTTTACTTTTTCCTTAATCTGGTGTTCTCAACACCCAGCTAGTCATTTTAAGGGCACAGATATCAAATTTCGGAGTCTAGGTGACACTGAAAGAGGAGTGTGTTGCATTATATGTTTAGAGAAAACCCAGTTCCTTTCCTAGAATTATTGGGGGCTGAATAGAAGTTACCAATGTTTTCCACAAAGTGCAATTTAATTTTGATTGTCTGAGCAAATCACAATTTTCAGCATAGTACCAAAAATTGTATTCTGGGATATTTTAAGACTTTCATTAAGCAATGACAGTTCTATATTCAAAACTGTGTCATGACTAAACACCCTGATTCCAAAGACCAATGAAACAAATAAATTGTTTGCAGCTCCCAGAGAAACCCAGGTGAAACATTTTGTAAATAAGTGAAAACGAATCTCATCTGTTAGAACACACCAATCTTTCACGATAGCTCTGATTTTGTTCATTATTGAGAGGGAAAAAAAAATCGCCATTTAGCTAGAGAAATACAAAATTAAAGGTAAGTAAAAAAAAAATAAACTGTTGCAGTAAAGCATTACATTGTTCAACACTGAAAATAACTACAATAACCAACATCTTAGTTTTGTTTAGGTCCAAGATGTAGCAGAGAATCGAGAGGGAATCTGACAGGATAGGCTTCCATTTGGTTAATTTATTTCACCTCTGTTTGGTGCCCCGGACTTGTTTTGACTACCTACCATGTGACAGGCTTGCGTGAGGTGCTAGCGAGGGCAGTGAAGCAACACAGAGCATTTACCAACTTTAGTTTTTGTGAGTGCCCTGTATGGGCATCAGCTATTTGCTAGGCACAAGCCAATGACAACTCCAATCCACACAAGTGACCTAAGGGGGTGTACGATTGTTTCTATTTTTCAGTAAGGGAATAAACCCCAGCCAACCTTTTGGGTGACACTGGGCTGGCAGCCAGCTCTATGGGTGTTGTATCTCTTCATTTGGGGCAGTTTTGGGGAAGCAGATGAGACATTAATCAAGCTGAGTTTTAAGGTTAGGTCTGAGCACCTTACTGGGCAACTTCTCAAAAAGAAAACTCATGGCTCATGAATTATTCTGGGCATTCGCTATGGCTAGTGGTCTTACTCATACACATGCTCATTCCTGTGGTCTGTGTGTTCTGGTATACGTGTCTTATCATCATCCCCTTGTGTTTAACTCTAGCTTTTCTGAACCGGACTGACAATGTCCTTACTGCCCTAACACGGAGTGTCTGGCACCCCTGGGCCAGGACACTAGCTCCATGACAGAACAGTGAGCACACCCTGATCTGGACATTGGGACTGCTGTCTGTATTTTTACTGCTGCTTTCTTACAGCAGAAAACACCTTTCTCAGTCCCCTCTCTTGTGCCTGCCTGTGGGGCTCAGTGTCGGGTGACGCGGTACAGACTGGATATGGGTGAACTGCACGAGCTCTAAAAGTTGGGTTAATTCCCATCACGGCTTTAACTCCGGTCTCTCTCTTCCCTACATACAGGCTGAGAGTGGGCTTCGTACGCAGGGTGCTACAGGAGCTCACAGAGCAAGAAACAGGGTGGAGAAGCAGCTCCCGTAATAAGGATTTGGAACTGAGTTCACCTCTTACATGTCTTCTTCATATACAGAATCCAACTACAGCTGCTTTAAAATCGGTGGCAACGTGGAGGCTAGTTTAACTCTTGAGAACTTACATGAGATGAGATCCGAGGCCCTGCTAATTGCCTCTGCGGTGTGCCTGCTCCGTTTTGGGAGTTTTGGACTCTGTGTTGCTTGGCTTTCTCTATACATGGCACTCCACAGTTCTGGCAAGCGCTGGCCCATAGAGCTTCAGCAACACTACACTGGACACACAGTGTGTCCTTGCTTCTTAGATGGATGGAAGCCTGTGTGCCTGGCTGGGCTAGCAGCGAGCTTACACGGGAGGGGTCAGAGCCACCATGGAGGCCACACGTTCCATCTAAGCAGGGCGAGTGCTCCTCAGCCGCGGCCGACTGCTGCAATGCGCAACTGCAGTCCTGCGGTTGCCAGTGTTTCTGGGTTTTCGGGAGAAGATAGAAATCTGGACTTTTACGTAAGCAATTCTGATTTTTAAATGTGAAATGCTAATTTCAATTTTTAAAAAACACTCTGCAGGACAAAAACCCAAATTTATCTGTGGGTGCAATATGGTCTGTGGTCTAGTCTGCAACGTCTGGTTTAAAGACAGCCCAGCTGGATCATCCCTCGGTTCCATCATGCACAATGTTTGCCCTTCCCCAATTTCAAACGCAGCATTAAAACTGTAATGACAGGTGGGTTTGAAAGGAGAAACTGTGTTTAGGGTCACCGAGCTGGCAAGGTGGGGCAGGGCGGGGGGTCCTTCTGAACAGTGGAATTGAAGGGGGACACCTACTGTGGGTGAAGAACGTGGATCAGGAGTTTGGAAATCTGGAGTCCCAGAGTTTAGTTTTTCTTTTTTTTTTTTTTTTTTTTTTTGTGGTGCCGGGGATCGAACTCAGGCCCTTGTGCTTGCAAGGCAAGCACTCTAATCACTGAGCTAAATCCCCAGCCCCCCAGAGTTTAGTTTTTCTATTACCAGCAACTTGCCATTGACCTTCGGTGAGTCTTCTGGCAAGGGCTGGGTTAGGTGAGCCCAGCAAGCCTCCCCGGGCACAGAACACTAGGAGGTACTCATCTCCCTCCAGCCTCAGTCCTGCTGCCTCCACCTACAGAGATTGTGCAGGAGACAC
>PVJO010015135.1:0-46027 GCA_004026905.1 Hystrix cristata | reverse complement strand
CGCCTGTTCCCTACCTCATAAAAACCCCACACTCCTGTAGTTCGGGGCCATTACCTCTGCCTCCTGTGTGAGGGGTATGTATTGGCCCAGAGCTCTGTTTGAACAATAGCTTGTTGTTTTTGCATCGAACCTGGTCTCTTGTCGTTCTTGGGCGCCGCTCACCCTTGTGCCGGGTAAGTTGGGGAGGTTTTAGCCTCAACAATAATAGCTATTCTAACAGCTGTGAGGTGATAGCTGAAGTGTTCAAATTTTCATTTCCTTGCTAATTAGTGATATTGAAAACCTTGTTTTATACCTCTTACAGCAATTTCCAGGTTTTCTTTTGGGAAATATCTATTTAGGTCCTTTTAATCAGGTTGTTTTTTATTTTGCTATTGAGTTCTACAGAAGAAGCAAGATATATCATGTCCAGGTACAAATTCCCTATGATGAATGTTATCATTATGTGTATCTAAAATGTACCAATAAAATTTTAAAAATGCTGACACACTAAAAATATTGCACAAAATTACCTTCTGACTAGTTGTAAGGTGCATATGAAACATAAATGAATTTCTTGTGTAGACATGGATCCCAGCCCCAAGAATTTCTTATATATTTTGCATCTCTGCCCTTAGCAGACATGGTTTATAAATATTTTCTCCTGTTTAACCCTGTTGATTGCCTCCTTTCTTGTCCTGACACTTGGTAGTTTAATACAGTCCTACTTATCTGTGTTTACTCTTTTTTCCTGTGCTTTTGGGGTCATATTTTTAAAAAATTCTATACAGACAATTACCAAGAAATTTTTCCTTAAGCTTTCTTTCAATAGTTGTATGGTTTCACATCTTAAGTTTAAATCTTTAATATATTTTGAATTAACTTTTGTATATGATATGAGAAGAGAGTCTGATTTCAATGTTGTGCATGTTAATATCCAGTTATCCCAACACTTACTGAAAAGACTATCTTTTCTTTATTGTGAGTCCTTGACATCCTCATTAAGGAGTGTAGAGTGCAGGTATGTAGGTGTATTTCTGGACCCTCTCTTCTACTCCACTTTTCTATATGTCTCTTTTAATTCTGGTAACAGACTATTTTCATTACTCTGGATTTGTGATATAGATATTTCTTGACTTCCAAGGAGGTTATGTCTAAATAAATCCATTGTAAATTGAAAATATTATAAGTTGAAAATAAATTTCAAACACCCAACATATTGAACAGTATAGCTGAGGAATACAGTATATTATAAGGTGTCATTTTATTACAGACAGTTAAGTAAGGTGGAAATATTGTAGGCAGTCAGACAAGGCTGGGCCCTTAATGGAGTCAATACACAAGAGGAAATACACTACAACTATGGCTGGAGGCACATCCATTGAAGGTCAGCCTCAAGACAAGGATGGAATGATCAGAGCTACACCCCTGTCCTAGGGATAAACAATGAACTAAAGATTACACTCATCTGATCTGATAAAGTCTAGGTCACCCAAGTGGGCAACAAAGACCTCCAGATCCACCCCATCCTGGAATGTCTTTATTCTTTCCATGTTCATTTGCTATGTTACTTTCTTCCCCACTGGATCAATATTACCTAAGTGACTACACTTTTGCTCTGTAAAACTTCCTCTGAAAAGTGGGCTCCTTGGCAACCCACTCAGGTCCCCTCCTGTCTCTCAGGAGCTCCCTTTTTCTCCCTTCATAAATTTCCTACTCTTAACCTCCTTTGTTCCTTAGAATTCAGTCTTCAATTTTGGGGAACACAAATTCAAAGTAACTGACATCTAGCAGGTTGGAAATTATTTTTTTCCCTATATCATTTGGAGGTCCACACTATTATAGACAGCAAAGTAAGGTAGAAATATTATAGGCAGTCAGACAGGGCCAGGCCCTCAATGGAGTCAATACACAAGAGGAGAATATGCTACAACAATGGCTGGAGGCACATCCACTGAAGGTCAGGACTCAAGATAAGGCTGAGGGATAAACAATGAACTGAAGATCACACTCTTCTGATCTGATAAAGTCTAGGTCACCCAGGTCTGCGACCAAGATCTCCAGATCCAGCTCACCCTGGAATGTCCTTGTTCTCTCCTTGCTGATTTACTACGTGACTTTCTTCCCCATTGGATCACTATTACCTAAACGACTACACTTGTAATATTATTGGTGAATCATCTTTTTGACATACATTGTACCCACCTCACAATTTTGCTCTATAAAACTTCCCCCGAAAAGTGAGCTCTTTGGCAACCCACTCGGGTCCCCTCCTGTCTCTCAGGAGCTGTCTTTCTGTCTCTCAATAAAATTCCTACTCTTAACCTCCTTTGTTCCTTAGAATTCATTCTTCGACTTCGTGGAACACGAACTCAGTGTAACTGACATCTAGCAGGTTAGAAGTTATATTTTTTCCCCTATATCAACACGAAGAGATAATTAGAACGAGGTAAGAGTTTGCTTTGTTTCATACATTCTGCATTGTGAATCATTTAGGTAATCAGAAATTGTCATTCTTATTTGTCAGTTGTTCATGCCTTATCTGTTATGCCTCTTAACTTCCTTTGTTCCTTAGAATTCATTCTTTGATTTTGGTGAACATGAACACAGGGTAACTGACATCTAGCAGGCTGGGAGGTGTTTTTTTGTTTTGTTTTGTTTTGTTTTGTTTTGTTTTGTTTTTTTCCCTGTATCACAAGCAAATTCAAATGCATCCTGATTTTTTGATTAGAAATTGTATTTGTAGGGACAGGGGTCCCCGTAGGTAGGGAAAAGGGAGGGTAAAGGCCTCATGGGACATTATTAAAAATTGATAGACAATCTTGACCTCTATGGCCAGACTCTGAAGGGCAGAGACAGCTATAATCCAATAGTTAGAAACACAAAGGCAGGTAGATTCCAACAGTTAAAGAGACAAAAACAAAGGAACTAGTTCGAGAAGGCCCCAGGTAGTATATTTAACATAAAAATCACACACTCTTCCTTTATCTGTCCTTACATCTACACAACCTGGTCCTAAACAGCCACTCATAATCTTGTTCTCTGCCAAAAGACAAAGGCCACAGGGCTAAGAAAAACTGAGGCAGAGGTGACAGACAAGCACAAAAGTCAATCAGATTCTAAGGGCCAACACAAGGAAAAAACTCAATAAAAAGGGACTACAGAGAAGGATTCACAAGTATTTCATTTTCGAATGCTCCCTACTCATTGAGTAGACATCTATCATCTCCCTCCTTTTTGCCACTTTTAAGCAAATCGTCTTCTCTTAGTTTGAACTCGGTTTCTTTAATTCTTTACTGGAGCTGGGTTTATGATCACTGGGAGCTGTATTTTCTAGCAGTGCAGCTCATAGTCCACCTCCAGATGTAACATATTCATTGTCATTCATAATGTCATAATGTAGGGACAGGGGTCCCCATAGGTAGGGAAAAGATAGAGTAAAGGCCTCATTAGACTCAGAAAGCCAGACAGCTAAAATCAAATAGTTAGAAACATAAAGGCAGCCAGATTCCAACAGTCAGAGAGACAAAGGCAAAGAGACTGGTTCCAGGAAGGTCCCCAGGTAATCTGATTAACATAAAGAAAACAAACTCTCCCTTTTGATTCTTACATCCCCCGCATTACCTGGCCCTAAACCACCCACCCATAATTTCAAAGAAAAGTCACATAGCTATGAGAAATAGAGGCAGAGATAACTGACAAGCCCAAGAGCCAACCAGATTCCCAGGGCCGACCCAAGGAGAAAACCTCAATAAAAAGGGGCTATAAGGAAAGGCCCACGAGTATTTTGCTTTCAAATGCTCCCTACTTGTGGAGTAGCTATCTATCATCTCCTTTTCCCCCTTTTTCACCACTTTTAAACAAATTGTCCTCTAAATAAATTGTCTTCTCTTAATTTAAACTCGGTTTCTTTAATTCTTTACTGCAGCTGGGTTTACGATCGCCAGGAATTATATTTTCTAGCAGGGCAGCAGGTCACAGTCCACCTCCAGACGTAACAATAACATATGCATATTACACAGTATGCCAAGAATTAGTAACAGAGTTTAAAACGTTTGATACCCATTGCACTAAATCAGAAATATGTCCTCATTAACTTATGCCAGTAAGAAACAAAAGGAAAGTCTATAAAGAGCACAGAATCAATGGGAACTTCTGGTGAACTGAGTTCAGAAAGGATGGAGAACAGAAGAGCAGAGACAGGAGAGAACTGCAGGAGTGGCGTGTGCACAGCAGCACGCTTGTCACTGCTGGCGCTGGCATCGTGCTACTAGTCTTGCTAACTCTGGCCTTTTATTTCCATACTGCTGGGGTTTTCACTCTATTCTTGTTATAAGGGGAAAAAAAAACTGGATAAATGTAGTTATTTCTCAGATTTTCTTTCAAAGTATTTTACTGATCCAGGGCCTATAGAATCCATGTTGGATATAGCCACAGAAAAATCACTTCAGAGTTATACAATTTCCCTGCTAGGTTTCTTTTTTTTGCAGGGGGAGAGGGGATTCCTCTTGCTGAGTGCTGGAATCAGGAATTATAGCTAGACAGAGTGGCATGTAGGATGCATTAGGACAAGCGACTTCTCTTTACAAGGTAACTGCTTTAGCCACGGTTGATCTTCAAGCCAGCACAATAATTCTTCAGATAAAGGCAGATGAATTGATTTGCATTGTTGGATACTCTGAATCTCTTTCATTTCCCATATATCTCTTTACAATTATCAGTGTTCAGTTCTTTCTTTCAATTTCACATTAGGAGATCTAATGAAGCAGAGAAGGTATCTCCTTTTGTAATTTGACAACCTCTGGAAGCAAAGGCCTCTTTAAATGGCTGAAAAAGGGTGTGGGTTCCTATATTTGCCTTAGGCTAAGGACTTTGGAATCTGATCCTGTCACTCTCTTTCTTGCTATTTCCAGTCTGGTAACAATAAATATTTCGTTTTCTCATGCCCTTCACACTGCTTAATGGCACCTTATACTCATTTTTTCCCAGTGGCATGCTATTTCAGGAGACAGAGAAATGGGTTACATAGCTCTTTATCCACAGTATGCTACAGAATTACTGATTTCTATCACTTAATGCCAATTGGTGTTCTCTATTTTAAATCCCAAATATTCCAGAAAGGAAAGCTCAGATTTCCCTATGTCCCTGAAAATCTGTTCTTAGAATCTGCTCCAATTTCTCTGCTAGTCATGGTTTGCAGTTACAAATAACAGAAACAAATTGAGCAGAAAATGACTTTATTGGAAGGGTTTCAGGTGAATCACAGAATCATTAAGAAATCTAGAGGCTCCAGCTTAGGCAACAGCCTAAGTGGGCAAAGCAGAGCCAAGGTGGTAGAGCCATGGGGACAGAGCCACGGGGACAACATCTATCTCAGGAAACCGTTAGTCATTTGGATCTTTGCCATTGCTGCTGATACTACTGCCAGAGCAACCTCAAGCTTCTTATGTTCGCTGCACTAGTCTCATAATTCCACTTATATTGTGTATGTCTTGCACATTCAAAGTGTATAATTTGTCAATATATAATCTTAGCTTATTATATACTATATGACAGCTATTTGGTAACTTCATATTGCTATCCAATCTACACACTATTACCAAGGTCAATTTGCTTTCACCTTAATCATAGAGAGCTTTGACTCAGCATTTAAGTAAGTTTCAGAAAAATCACATAATGGATATTGGTGTAGTTATATTTGTAGAAGTCAGATAGTCAGACTTCTAAATTTATGACAAGTCATTTTATTCCCTCTACCACCAGCTATATTTCTTGACTTATTTTATTTTGTCTTGGAAGGGAACTGGTTTTCCTGGCCCTCTTGTACTATATAACTGAGCGAAATGTTTGTGTTTGCTCTGGCTTTAGGCCATCCCTACTTGGGGCTACTGTGGCTATTGCGTATGATACCATTCTGGTTTCCACCTGCCAATGTCCAGGAACAAACTAGTTTAGAAACTAAGCAAAGTGCATCAAAAGGAGTGTCTGGTAAGAGAAATTACACAATGCCCTATGGACTCCTTTCAGTTGCTCTCTAGAAGGCTGGGAAAAATAGTTGGCTTTTACTCTTTGTTTTATTTTCTAAACAGGAAATGCTGTGGATATAAATATAAAGAAAAATATGTTAAATGAGTAGGGTAAAGGAGAAGATTTAGGTTTGAATATTTGAAAAATAGAACCCTAGAACAACTTTTACACAGAAGAAAAACAAGCCCAGAACTTCAAGTGACCATGTAGTGCAATTAAAATAGAGGTGGTCAAATGTACAATGCCCCAAGGTGAAGCAATGAACTCAACTCAAAGGTTATAGACCTCATGTGCCCCAAAGGTTTAGAAATCTATTTTATGGAAGTGTAATATAAGTGAAACAGAGGTGAGACAGAGAAATACAGAAAAAAAAAAAGGAAAATAGTGAAAGAAGTAAAAATTAAACTAATATTGCTCATTTTTTAAAAAAAATTTCTTTTTTTACATGACATTTCATCATTAAATTTTTATTATACTTAAATCACTGGGAAGTGATTTCAAGAGAATAGCCCCTGGATAAAAGTCAAATAATAGATTTTGGATATTTTAAAATATTACTAAATAGCAGAGTAATTTATATAGATCATGAACTATTTTTATTCCTGTAAACTAAATTTGAGTTTAACCTCTACTCTTAACTGGCTGAATCATTCTGGACTAGTCCTAGTTCTCTAACTAGGACTCTGTTTTTATATTACTTCATGCATTGTTAGGAAGATAAAGTGTGATGACACATGTAAAAGAGTTACATTGATACATGGTATATTGTTCTTCTTAATAAAAGTTAGCTACCATCGTTATCACAATAATATAAAACATTAAGATGGATAAAATTAACAATTTTAAGCCAACAGCTGAACAATCATTTAATGCCTAATACCTAAAAATGGAGATAAAGGGTAGACTCTACCTTTATTCTCATTAACAAGGACTTGAGCATGAAACAGAAACCAAAGGTCAGTCATTTCAAAGAGAACAAAAAATACCATTATTAATGAAGAATAAGATTAGTAACAGTAAGTTGAAAGGAATAAATTAACTTCATGATGTAGCCCTATAAAATTTAAATATAAATATAAAAGTCCATATTTAATATGTTAGGCCTTGGCATATAGTAAATATTCATTAAAACTGAGGTCATGTTTATTTAGATTTATAAATATGCTAACAGATTGATTTTGAAAGAAAATATTAATAGCATTTGGATGGATATCAAGTATTTGAGTACATGGTCCAGGAAGTATTTTGTTTTATGTTCACTGTTTATATTTTTGTTATAAGAATTTTTGAGTTTATAATTGTTTTGGGACTCAGATAAGTAAAAATAATTACAGGAAAATTTTACTTGGTGAATAATTATAGATATATGGAAACTACAATAATTTATCATGACAAGAAAAGGACATATCCCTTTTCATTACAGGATAAAGATGAGATGATAACAGCAGCACTAATTAAAATAAAGCATGAAACACCAAATAAAATGTGCCAAGAAAAGAAGTAGACACTTAGTAACGAAAATTATTTGGGGAAAGTGCATGTTTAAACAATCACTTCAGAAAAGTAAACCTATTTTAAATATCTACTTTATATTTTGAAAAAAAATATGGATGTAACAATAAAATTTTACACATTTTAAGAAGGTGAAACAACTGAATAAAGAGAAAGGAAACTTCCTGAAGTAAAGTCAAAGTAGGAAAAACCTATGACCATCCTTCCAGATATCAAAATATATACTCGCCATGCCTCACTAAAGAATCTTGCTGTAAAGGAAAAGAAAGATCTTCGCAGAATAACATACTTATTTCAACATTCTTAAGAAGTAAAATACAAGAGTAAACAAGTGACACAGAGATTCAATTTGATGACTAATAATAAAGTGAACATTTATCTGTTCCCACTAGGCAAACAGATGCAAAATAATAAGATTTCAGAACTGCTCAGGGGCCCTTCCTTGTTTGTATTTGCCTTCTTGTCTGAGGTTTTCACTGTTCTGAGTTTGATGAGACTGTTTTTCCTCCTTTTTAAAAAACTATTTTACCACATATTTATGTGTAGAACTCTCTCATCTCAGTAAACCATCTATCAGTTTTGTTTCATTTTGATTCATTACAAATAAAATTATGCTCCGTATATATTTTAAGGACTTATTTTTGACTCAGACTTGTGATTTTTGAAATTTTCTTACGATGATATGCATAGCAGCAATATACTTTACTTCCATATATATTTGATTATATGAATGCATTACAATTTATTGATCTATATTTCTGTTATTGAAAATTAGAGCTGCTTAAAGGGCTTTTGTTGTTGTTGTTGTTGCTAGTTCCAGGCCCCTGAGTCTCCACATATCATTCAAATAACTAAGCAAAAGGAAAAGTATAGACTTCCTCAGATAATACCATCCTGCCCCCAGATGAGTTTGTCTATTTATTTTTTGAGCAGCATTGTATAATTACTGTTACTCCTCTTTTTTTTTTCCAACCAAATGCCAACCTTCTCAAATTTTGTAAGATCTGGGGTATAAATGATTTTTATATTTTCATCATGTTTTGCATTTTCTGATTTCTACTGCAGGTGAGGACACTTTACATATTTATTTATGATTTCTATGCTGCAAAATTATTGTATCTTTAGGATAGTTGCTGTATTAAATTGATCTTTTCTTTGTAATTGATGGAAAACATCTATTTTCTTAACAGCTTTATTGAAGCATGATTTCCATATAATAAAATTCATCCATTTTGATGGATCTTAAATACACAATTAGATGTTACAATCCCATTATGATCTATATAAAATTTGTTGAACTGTCATCAAGACTTAGTTGTTTGGGAGTAGTTTTTAAAATCCAAATGTTGTGAAGTTTTAATATTGTTTATTATTAATTCTTACTTCATTTGCATTGATAAAGTACAGAATATGTACTGTAAAATAATATTTCTTTGGAATCGTTGGAATTTATTAACTTCTCATACATACATGAAAGAAAACGAATGTTACATTTTTAGGTGTGCTATTCTATTTATCTTTCTTAAATCGTGATTGGTAATTGTATTATTTATATTATCTATGTCTTTACTGATTTACAATGGGGCTATGTCCCAATAAACCATTTGTAACTTCAAAAGAAAGTAAAAAATGCATTTAATACACCTAATCTACCAAACACCACCGCTCAGCCAGAGCACAGTGTTTAGAGTGGTTTATTCGCCTTCATGATTACTGGGAGCCCCAGGGCTCTCTCCTGACACCCCTGACCATGAGGTTGAGCGAGTATTTTAATGCCATGTGACTAGTCCGGGAAAAGAGCAAAATTCAAAGTATTCTTTCTACCAAATGTCTATCACTTTCACAAAATCGTAAAGTTGAATGATTACGTCAAACCACCCTAAGGCAGGGACCATCTGTATAATAATATATTTTCTCTTTATTTTTCTTATGTTGGATTTTAATTTTGGTTGATAATATGATGGCATACAGTTTTGCAAATATTTACTTTCACTGTTTCTTTGTCTTTATTGTTAAAGTGTGTGGCTTATATGTAGCAAAGCAGATACACTGTGTACATTTCTTATTGGAGAAATGTACATTAGGAATTTAATTCATTTACATTATTGTGCTTCTTCTTTTACTTACATTCTTTTTTTCCAAGCTTCCCTTTGCTTTCCTAGTTCTTTTTTTTTTTTTTTTTTTTTTTTTTTTTTTTTTTTTTTTTTTTTTTTTTTTTTTTTTTTTTTTTTTTTTTTTTTTTTTTTTTTTTTTTTTTTTTTTTTTTTTTTTTTTTTTTTTTTTTTTTACTTCATTCTACTTAAATTTCCCCTATATCTATTAACTCAGCTGTTACTCTGGAAATTTTGAAATGTGTTATCAGTTTGAAAATCTTGCCTCTCAGCCATCACAGACTCCCCAGAGAAACATTGTGGAAGAGGGATGGCCTGCCAGGCTGGCCACAGACAACATGGCAGCTATGTTGCCTAGATAGAAAACAAAGTCATTATCATTGAGTTGGCTAATTCAGAAAAAATGACAGTCCTTCACCAGTTCTGTATGAATGAAGATGTGTATACAATAGGAAGCGATATTGAAGTTACGGAGATCAGTGCTTATCAATATCCTAATGTAGGATACTGATGGCCAAGGAACTCTGACCTTCCTGGAACACTTACTGTACTAATATCAAACTTCTAATAGCTGTCATGGACACTACAGACAGAGAATTTCTGTATGTAGAAAACTCCATAAAAAGTTAACACATGAGGATGTAAGAAAGATAGAGTGCTGATTTTCATGAACAAACAAGATGCTAAAGAATGTATGCCTATAGCAGAAATTTGTCAGTTTTTAAAGTTAACTTGTATTAAAAATCACCAGTGTCATGTCCAGGGATGCTATGGCTTACTAGTGAGTTTATTGTACCAAAAATTTGAATGTCAGGATTTAAAATGAGATGATCACTATTGGTGTCTTTTCATGGACTTAGTACAAAAATGTCCTGGATTTTACCTGAATTAATTAAGAAAATGAGTTAAATAGAATTGTAATAAACTGATTTACATTTTTGCTATAAGAAGAAAAATTAAGACCGGTTATTTGCAAACAAAAATGCAGCCCTACTTTCGAGTTTGTTTTTTCATTAAGTTTCTTACAGAGTACATTATAGAAACTGGCTGAAGTTTCCTCTCAAAAGGAATCTTGTCAGGACACTGTATGACCTGTGTTAAGTTCAAAAGAAGAGGAGGACGTTTTTAAATTTAAGATCATCAATACCCATGCATACTTCCCTAGTTGAATGTTTTTCTCTTTTCATTCCATTAATTAAAATGCAAATAAGCACAGAGATTATTTCCAATATTTTACAATGTAATGTAATGTAGAAGTATTTTGCATAACGTTGTATATATATTATATAAATACCTGAAGTACAAAATAATGACTTTATATTCTGAAGAAAATCAAGTGACGGTAAAATTAATAATGTCCTCACTTATTACCCTAATTGTGTAAGTATGGGCATTAATTTAAGAGCTTCTTTGTGTTCTGCCTCTAGGTCTCTGTTTGTACTAATCAACTCCCAAGTCATTTACTTCTCTTTACGAAAAAGGGAATATGCTTGGTGTTTTTTACTTTTTTTTAAATTGATCACACCCGGAAACATGTAATCCAAATCAGTAAAATATCAATTTATTGGCTTAGTATTACTAATGAGAAATTTGCAAATGTATTTGTTCTGATGTTCTAAAACATCCACACCTCTTGGCCTGTCATTTTTTTTCTGTGTCTTAGCACTATCCTCGTGTTCTGTTTCCACAACTGATGGCTTAGAACAACTTTAATGAACATCTTTTCATAAAACCTCTGAATTTTTCTATAAATATTATTTGTTAAAAACTTTGCCTTCACTCCCCAATTGTTTTCTTGTCTATAAAATTCTAAATTGGCAGTTACTTTCTCTTGACATACTGATTTTGCTCCCAGGACATCTGATCCACAATGTTGTTCCTCGGATGGTATCATCTATTTATCAAATTGTTATTTTTTTGTAAAAAAAAAAAAAATTTGCCTTTATTGAGTAGCTTTTTAGTATATGTGCTGCCGAAGCGAGCACAGTATTCAGTAGCTTTTTAAAGCCGATCCTTTCATCTTTGATGTTATGCTTCACAACAATAATTCTAGGTATAATTTATTCTCCTCTAGCTTGAGTTTTGTTAAAGTTAATATTCTGAGAATGGGTATGTTTCAGATGTTTGGCAAATTTTCAGTTCCCGTTTCATCAAATATCATTTTTCTTCCATTCTCTACATTTCATAATTTAAATTAGGCCTGTAAGACAGCTTACCACACTCTTCTCCACAAACTTTTAATTCTTTAAATCTTAAGTATTTTGGGTAATTTTGTACTAGAGTTATATTCTGATTTCAGGAACTCATCTGATGATTAGATTACAAGATTAAGATTCAAATTGTAATTATCGAATTTAGACATCTCAGTTGTAAAATACACACAAAACACACAAAATAAAAATAAAAAGCATGACAATATTGCACAAAGAATCGATCTGTTTAATTACAATCTATGTAAATGAAATAGCATGCCAGCAACTCAGAATCTCCACCATCTATTTCCTAACAAGCATAATACACTATTTGATTTTTAAACCTGTCCTTAAACGTAGTTTTTTGTGTTTTGTTTTTTTTCTGATTTTTATCATGTGCATGGAATGTATTAGTTTGTATCTGGCTTCTTTCATATTAAGTGAAATGCATCACATAAATAAGCTTAGATATCACATATTTTCTCTTATATGAGAAACTCAAAGTATAAATAATTTGAAGAGCAAAATGAAAGATATAAATTAGGAAATGAAAAGTAGATTTTTTTTTTAAAGACAGGATCTCACTGTGCAGTTCAGGTTGGCCTTGAACTCACTATGCATCCCAGGCTAGCCTTGAACTTGCAGGAATCCTCCTGCCTCAGCCTCCCAAGGGCTGGAATTACAGGCACATGCCACCACACCTGATTGAAAATGTATTTATTACTACATGTACTTTGGAGTCAAGTGAAAGAAACATACAAATCCTCAAATAATTTCTTTATTCTAACTCTGTTTCTATCAATTTTAGCTTTGTTTATAGTGTTCTGTAGCCATGTACTTATATATGTTTCCCCCATCATTATCTATACCTAAAATAATCCTATTGGTCAGATAGCTGTGATTAGCCATGCCACATATATGAATAATATCAAAAGTTGTAAAAGTGAGGGGAGAAAGTGCTCAGAGGGAAATTCGTATCTTAAAATTTACATGTAAAAAGCAAAGTAGAAAAATCAATGGGGTTACTTTCTATCTCAAAAATCCAGAAAAAGAATAACAAACCAGCTCCCCAGAATTGAGAAGAAAAGGAATAATATATAACAGAAGTCAATGATACAGGGGAGAAATGTATAAGAATGAAAAAAAAAATCAACATAACCAAATATTGACTCTTTGAAAGGATAAATAAAATTGGTAAACCTTTTATAATTTCAAAATGAATGAAGGGCTATTACTCATGGGTTATAGACATTAAAAGTAATAAAAGACATTAGTATAAAACACCTTATGCCAATATATTTGAAAATTTAAATACAATTTTAAAAATCAAAGTAGGATGGTGTTTTCTGCTAAAGCTAAAGTATGGTGTATTTACATTCACTATAAATGATTTGAGTTCCCTAAATTCAGTATTCCTCTCTCATAATATGACTAACTACACCTAGTTATCAACTAGACCTCACAACAGTAGTACTAGGTATAATTTTTACCCCTCTAGATATCATCTAGATGTCTTCATTTTAACCTCTGGGAATTTAGGCTTAGATTCCAAATAATGTTGATATCACTACTGTTATTGACACAACAAAACCGTTATCTCCGACCCAAGAGTCAGATGTCTTTTGCCAAAATTAAATTGTGACAGAATAATTTGTTAGTGCACATGTAGAATAAAATTTCAAAATCTTTAAAGCACTTGACAAAAATGTACTATACTAATAAATACTAACAAAAACTTTAAAGAGGAAAGTGTGCTTTTTTTTTTTTAGGAAGCTGTAGTTTGGGATTTTTTAAAAACAAGATAATCCAATATTTGAGTATATTAAAATTTATCTATTTTAAGGCAAACAATATAGTTTGGACTACCATAAAAAATGCTAATATAAAGATCTGTGTGCATTTTCTTTTTGTTCTCACACACATAATGTTTGAAAGTATATAATTAAGATTGGAATTGCAGGGTCAAATACTTGTGTTACATATACACAGTGGAATATCATTTACCCACAAAGAAAAATAAAATCCTGTCATTTTTTTGGAAAATTAGTGCAACTGGAGATCATTTCATTAAGTGAAATAAATCATACACATATGGACAAATATTGAAAGTTGTCTCTCGTATTTGAAATCTAGAGGAAAAAAGAGACATGAAAGTAGAAGGAAGATTTAGAGAAGAGAAGGATAGTAATTATGGTGGAAGTGCTAAAAATAAGTTATGTTCATATATGATTTTGCCAAATTGAAACCCATTAATCTGTTACTAACAAGAACAAAAACTTAAATATTAGATAAAATCTATAAAATCTATATACTTATGACTGGAATTAGTGAGAACGTTTAGTAAGAGCAGGTATAAGACATAGTGAAAAATATAAGAGTTTTTTTTTTTTTTTTTTTTGGTGCTGGGGCTCTAACTCAGGGCTTGCTAGGCAAGCACTCTAACCACTGAGCTAAATCCCCAGTCCTATAATAGATTTTTAAAACAAAAAAAATTAAAACATAATACAGAGACAAAGAGTTAAAGATGTGAAAGGATTAGTCATAAATTAAAAATAGTTAAAGTGGGTTGGTGGAACAATGGAGTCCATTATAACATTATTTTTGCTTATTTTTAAATTTCATTAATAAAACAATAGAGTTAACAATTTAAAAATATGCCCTCAGAAAGTTTTAAAGAAAGTGAAGATTAATAATAATGTCAAAAACCTCCAATACTTAAATATAGATCTATGTAAATTGCATAAGTCTTATACAAAAAAGTATAAAATCTTTTAAGAGAGATTGAAAATAATCCAATAAATGGATAAATAATTAAATGCAGGAATTTGTCATATTCATAGATTGAGAGATTCATTATTGTAAAGATGTTATTTTCACCTAGGAGGACTCATTTGTAATCCCCATCAAATTCCATGAGACTTACTTGTGGAAATTAAAAGCTATTTCAAAATTTACCTGAAAATGAAAAGGGACTTAAAAGACATAAAAGATGCTCGACGATATGAATAAAAAAAGAGACAATTTTCGCTAGCTATAATTGTACTTATTCTTAAGGTACAGTAACTAAGACAATGTGATGATAATAGACTGAAAAGGTAGCTCAATAAGCTAATGTAGGGAACAGACACTGGTCACACAATTTAGAAAATATTTTACTAAAATGTTGTGAAATTAAATAAAATTTAGTTCTGTGGACATTGTTGGATCTGCTGCATGTTCCATAGAAGTAAACTTTGACTCCTACTCCACAGCTAAGACAAAAAGAAAGTATAGTTTGTCAACGGACCACAAAGTAAAAGACAAAACAATAAAACTTCTAGAGGAACACAAAAGATAACATATGCATATTGTGATAGGTAAACAGTTCTTAAACAGAACACAAAAGTTATATTAACAAAGGTAGATACAGAAATATTGAACTTCATTAAAATTAATTTCTGTCATGCTAACATACTATTAAGGAGGACAAGGAGAATATATTTTCCATGTAATTTGACAAACAGTATATTCTAGTTTATAAAAAAATGCTTTAAATTTATAAAAATGAAAGACAATTTGATTTTATAAATGGTCTGTTCAAAGTACTTGAAAGTCAATTCAAAAAGGATGATATTTTAGTGAAAATTAACTATATTTTAAAAGTGTTCAATTTTGTTCTAAGGGAAATTCAAAATCAAATAATCAGATATAATTGCATAGACCTTGTTTTAATCCCTTCAGACTGCCATGCCACAGTATCACGAACTAGATTGTTTATACAGAATAGAAATCCATTTTTCACAGGTCTGGAAAGTCAAGCATCATAGATTCGGGTGTCTGCACATTCAGTGTCTGGTGAGGACCTGGTCTGTAGAGAGCACATCATAGTGCATCCTTGTATCCTGGAGAGGGGAAAAGAGTTCTCTCAGGCATCCTTATAGAGTTGCTAACCCCATGTGGGCTCTAGCTTCGTGACCTACTGAAGTCGTCAGTTCCTACAGCTATCCCTTTAAGGGTTACAATTTCAACATGCAAATTTTGAAGCGACACAGATAAGCAGATGATGGCCCATACAAAATGTCTAGAATTAAAAATAAAATGGTAATGGCAAATGTATTAGTCAATGCTCTGCAGAGATACAGAAGCAAAATAATGTATGTGTAGAAAGATAGATAGATAGATCAATAGACGAGCATTGAGATTTTAGGTAATTAGCTGCTGTTATTTGTGGGACTAGCAAGTTTGAAATATGGAAGGTGTTCACTCTTGGTCAGGTACCTCAGTCTTTTAGACCAAGCCCTTCCTCTGATTGAATGAGGCCCACCCAAAGGTAATCTGCCTTACTTAATGTCCAGTTAAACTTTAATTATATTAAAAATATATCTCCAAAGTAGTAACCCGATGTTTGACTGAACATTATGTTTGCTACCTTAGCCTAGAAAAGTTGATACATAAGATTATCCATCACAAAGTTAAATGAATGTTTCTGGTAGGAGGATACACTGATTCAGTCTCTTTGGAACTTCACTTTGCAGCATGTACTAAAACATTCCCTGAGATTCAGCAATTGATTCACTTTCAGGTATGTCTAGACGTATAACCAACAGAAACTTGTACATGAGTACAACTAAAGATATATGCAAGGATGACTATAACAGTATTAGTTGTTCAAGCTCCAAACTGAAAATAATCCAACTATTTATCTGAAATATAATAAATAAATTATTCAGTGGAATAGTAGATTACACAGCAAATAAATTTCTACTACTCATAGATAGTTCCCACTAGTATAAAATTGAATGAAAAAAGACATTCAGAAGAGTATATGATATATCAATCTATTCATATAAACTAGTCAGGCAAAACCTTTTTATTTTGTTAATGGAATAGCAACTATCTATAGGTGTGAAAAAAATGCAGGAGTTGGGTGGCAGAGAGTTATAGAATTATGTGGAAGTTTCATATGTTTAATTTGGTAATTGTTCCACCAGGTTGTTCACTTTGAAAAATTCATTAAAACAATGTATTTAATATCTGAAGACTTTATGTATGTTAAATTTCAATTAAAAAGTTTAAATACTTAACTTTTATACTTATCTAATGACCTATCAATTTAATTCATGGAAATTTAATGTATGGAAATACATGGCCAATGATGATTTATACATCAATTGGTTCTTGTGGTCAAAGGACAAATATTCATGAAATTTAAAAAATGCTAATTCATTTTAAATTATTTTTACATCAAGGATACTTATATATTAGAGAATGTGATGAAAATGTTGCTTTAAAGATAAAATATAAGACTTCAAAGACATTTAGGTTAAGCCGTGGGCTACTTTAGGCTTTACTTACATATGCCCAAAAGTTAACATGCAACTCGCCTCTGTCATGAAACGTCTTTCCTAGGAATATGGTATTTGAGAATCACTGAGCAAGACTAAGAGGTAGTCCAGTGGATGAAAATTTTCACTGTTAATTTTAAAAAGGAAATCTGTAAGAACTAACAAATACTTTATATATGTGTATGAATGTGTATAATTAGAAAAGATGTATCTATGTTTAATACCAGAGTATTAAACTGATATATAGTAAAATAAGAAACTAAAATTTGGTAACATTAACAAAAGGCAAAGAAAAAAATTTTAAATATCTCATAATATTCTATTATATAATTAATTTGTATGCTGCTCGAAAAACAGTTATTTGCTATCAATAAATATATGTATTCATGTATATAAAATTTTAATTTTCCCAATCTATCAAAAGGCTTTTAAAATCAACTTGGTTTTTTTTTTTCAAACAAGACAAAACACTTAGGAATCAAGATGCCATATGTACATTCTTGAGAACACTTATTCAAGCAAAGATAATCTCTTCTAGGATCCACAGGGCTCAGCTGGAAGCAATTCTGAGGGACTGCTTGAAGTCATCATGACTTTGAAATTAGAAGAGAGCTTCAGACATCCAGTCACCCTGACTAAGAAAGACTTTCACTCAGAACTCACATCAACAAGAAAAAGAGAAGAACATTGGTTTCAGAGATCTGTGTTTTCTTGGACTTTACTGCATTCCTCATTTTGCCCAAACTCAGAGCTTCCTGACCTAGATCCTCAAAAAGAGTGGCAGATCCTCAGAAAATAACTGTTGAATGGAACTGAACTTGCTAGTTACTGGAAGGCATCTAGAATTATCCAGTTATCTTTCTGTCTCTAGATTCTAATCCTTATATGGACTTTGTGCATTCACTTTTCCAACTTTGTTGTGACTTCCTTCTCAAATTACAGAACTTTCTTTGTACTGTCTATAATCTAGTAACAAATGAGCCAA
Organism: Hystrix cristata; assembly: GCA_004026905.1. NCBI lineage: Eukaryota > Metazoa > Chordata > Mammalia > Rodentia > Hystricidae > Hystrix > Hystrix cristata. Next base: position 27,897 of record PVJO010015135.1, on the reverse strand, counting down.
TGAATGTACTGTCTTCTCTAAAATTTCTTTGCAAGTTTTTAACTAAAACTTTTCTGTATCCTGCGATGTTGTAGCTCCTCTATCTTCTTCAGTGATTACTGGGTTTGCTCTCACTCTTTTATTATCTCCAGCCATGATGTTGGACATTAATGACTGTTTTAGCTGCTCATTTTCCCACCTTTTTCCTCATGATTTTACAGTTTTGACTTACTCTCAAGAAACAGTGTTAACTGTCATCCTTGTTGCCATTTTCTATCCAGGCATTGCTTTCATTTGTCTTTTAGCTATGTATTCCCAGATAATATTATCTATTGTCAATCATATTTTTATTATAATAAAATGTATTCTGGTATCTATATACATGATCCTACTAATACCTTTTCAATTAAATGACATTTATTCTATTTCAAAAATTATGTAATTCCCTCAAATCAAACACTCTCACAATCATAAAACAAGAAAGCCAATTTTCTTTCCATGCTCCTAAACAGTATAGATCATAATATTCAGTATTCAGTAAAATATGATTATTCAAGTATATCCTTTAGCTATAAAATATTAATTTTGCATCTCTCAAGGCATTAGAAATAATGATAATGTTTTTCATTACCTCACTTTGTACATATTATGTGTAAGAACATTAATATTCTCTTAAACATGTATTAGTTTTTACTCTTAGCTTTTCACTCTAATAATCCATGCATTTAACTATATAATTTTTTAAAACAATTTAGGAAACACATAGAATTATTAGAACTGTGTCTAAAATCATGTAGCAGAATGATTTAATTCAGTTATTACCATGTCCACTCTTCCAACATTTTTCTGTAAATATGCCTTTTACAGTGTGTGCCTAGATGTCCCCCCAAAGCCTCATGTGGTCATAGGTGGGGTGTTTTCAGAGGTGGTTGAATCTAGAGTGTGTGATTCCTAAACTAATCCACTGATTTGTTTGGCGTAGTTCTGTTGGGATTAAGGACGTGATACCAGGATTAAGAGCACTAGATTAAGGGTGGGAGTGCTGCTCCACCCTAAAGCCTGGAAAATATATAAGGGATAGAAAGAAGCTTTTCTATCCCTTGCCTATCTTGCTGTCTTTTGTGTATCTGCCATGCCACCCAGCTTTGGAGTCAGCCGATTATGGACTAAAACCTCTACAAACTGTGAACTAAATAAAATTTTCCTCCCTTAACTTTGGGTGTAGAGTATTTTGTCTCAGTAATGAAAAAGATAACTAATCAGAATTTGGTACCAGAGGAGTGGAGTCCTTGCTGTGACTATACTTGACCATATGATTTAGAAGCCTTTGGAGCTGGCCTGTGGGAAAGGGAAGAGTTAGGAAAGGTTTGGAAATGTCACCTGAAAGAGAAGCCCTGGAAAGACTTTGTTGGTACTTGAGGGGGGATTCTGGTCAGAGCTCAGAAGACCAGAATGCTGATAGAAAACTTGCCAGTACAGACCAGGCTTGGGAGGCTTCTGCTCGGTACCAATTTCAGTATTAGTTACTTTTCTAGAGTCAATGGTTTGCAAGGGAGCAGATCTAATACAAGCCAAGTCCAAGTTACAGCATTCACACACACAAAGCCAAATGCAAGAAGAGTGCAGAACATCTACCTATGCAATGGAGACCTGAAAGATCCAATCAAGGGCTGGGAGCCCACAGCAATGTCCCATGTATGTCTACGTCTTCACTAAAAGGCTGAAGAAATCTATCCTGGAGTCAGGACACTATGCTCGCAGCAGAGATGAAGACCAGAGCTCCCCTGAAGTGAACAGCAGCCATCCCCCACAAGAGCAAGGGCCTGAGCTCCTTCTGTGATGAGAATAGCCAAGTTCCCTTCAGGAGAACCAGCCACAACAGAGCTCCTCCTGGGAAACAGCTGGAGCCTATCTTCTGCTCCTGTTTTCCTTTATGTTGTGTGGGCAACTATCTTCAGGTGAATCTTCTACCCCAGAAACACACCAATTTAGTTCAGTTGGGTGTTCCTGCACGAGATGACCACAATAACTCCACCACAACACCTTAAATCAGACATTTATAGTGTACCAAGATGAACTTTCAAATGATTATAATATCAACTGGAAATCTAAAGATACAATGATCTCAGATTGAGCCAATGTCTGAAAAATAAGTCTTAACCTGAGTTCTCATAAGGAAAAAAGTTTATAATCTACTTGTCCACACTCTCTCTTTCTTGAATTCAGTGCTGTAAACAGTTTTCTTGGATCAATGGAGAGGATAAAGGCTTTTGAGTGATCCCTTCTCAATGGATAATTGGCCTGAAGTTATCAAACCTCATTAAGTTGGAAGAAATTAGAGCCTAAAAGTATGTGCTCTGAACACATAAACTAACTTTTAAGATCTAAGGAACATAAAGTCACTAATCTTGTTAATATAGGCATTAATGGAAAAAGGAAGAATACATCTTAGGGTAAAAAGAAAGGAGATACATTTAGACAGATAGATAGATGGATAGATAGCTATTTTATTTGTTTTTGTGATTAAAGAATTTCTATGTGAAGCTGCCTTGAAAACCATGAATGTTGTTTTTCCTGTGTGTAAATATCGGATTATCACATAATTCGGGGGATTTATACACAGTGGATGAAATGATGGCCTCATATAAACTATCAGTGCATTTTCTACTACTGTAGCTTAGAGAAAATGGAATTGAATGTAAATTGTCCTTTATGAAAAATAAATTCAGTATAGCTTTTTTATACCCTCTAAGGATTATTAATCTATCTCAAAATTATTCATTTTGCATGGAATATAAAAGGTTGTGTTTTCTAACATATCTCAGAAATTTGTGCAATACAATGAAATAAATAACTGTGGAAATATCATCTTAGTATTAAAATTGCAGAGTACAAATTTAGAGAGTTGAATTTTAAGTATAGTTCTGCCATTCAACAGCTGATCTACTTGGTTAAGTCAATTAATATTCTCACCAGCTTTCTCTGAAAACTATTACTGTAATACTCTATAATTTCATGAGATATTATATTCCTCTGAGTTTCATTTTCAGAAGAACCTTTCTAGATGAGTTTTATGCTTACATGCCAGTAAGTCTTGTCTTTTACAAATTTTCTTAGTTTTTGACTGGACATTTAAAAAAACACAGTTTACTATCATAATGACTTAGAGGTAAATTCTGGTGGCTACATTAAAAAACAAAAGCTCTGAGAGTAATTGTCTGTCTCTGTATGTATATGTGTGTGTATGTCATGCAGAATAAATTAAACTTTGATCTTGACTGGAAAAGCAGCATCCAGAATAATTTAAATATATCATCCTTTAGTACGATCTTTGGAAGATCTAGTTGCTATACAGCAGAAAGTAGGGATTAAAGTAGTACTGATTTTTTATGTCTGTATTGGATAGTCTCTGTATTTTATGGTTTCTGCATAAGCACAAAACTAATAATTTCATAATTTATTTTGTCTTTTCAGCATGAAGACATGACGTGATTTCATGATCAACTGAAAATAAAGAGAAATAACTCACTTCTATTTTCTCTCAATAACAATAGTAAAAATTTGAAAGGTAAATTTACATTTTTAACTGTGTGAGTCACTGATGTTTAAAATATTCAATGAAACAAATAACTGATGAACTAAGGAGAAGATATGCGTAAATTATAATACAATCATGCTATTTAACCTGTATCAGAGCCATATTAATAATTTAAAATTAGTGTTTTTTGCCACTATTTGACATATTTGAGTAACTATTCGATATATATAGTAGAGCATATGTGTTTTTATCCTCCAAAATACCTAATTATCAAGAGTTACTATCCACCAATATATTCAGCATTTAAACTATAACTTTAACAAAGCACCGAATTTATACTGAATTTGGCATGTTGATCACTCACCTTATCCTCTGAACCCTGGTAATAAGATTTAATTGCTTGTTTGTTATTTTGTGCTTCAAGTATTGCACAAAATCCCTGACACATAATTGATTGAGTTTTGATTATGTTTTAAGCACTCTCTTAAGTACTAGAATATGAAGGTAAGCAAAAATGACAAAATTACTATTTCATTCTTGCAACATACAGTCTAGTCAAGGAACTATTCAACAACTAAACAGTGAACCAAATATAAATTGTAGTTTTGAAACTGCTCCTTGGTCACACTTCTTTTTTTATTAGAGGCACTTAACCTGATTATTAATGTAAGCTAAGAGTTCCTGCAGTAGCAGACAGGCAGTTGGAATGGTAAGCAGATAAAGAGGGTTTCTCAGGCCAGGGGAACAACATGTTCCCTTCTTTCAGTGCCAGAGAAAATACGCTTCACACCAGCAATAGGAAGAAGCCACGGTCTATTAGAACATAAAGATAAAGAAGATTTAGATTCTAGACCATATTACAGATCAAGTGACCACTAAATATGATTTTGCTTGCATTACCTAATATTCCTCCAATATAGTTTCTTTACACCATTTATGAATTGGTGTCCGAAATCATTTTGCTTAGCTGTGTGTTTTCTGTTCATGCTTTATTTTCCATCATGAGGATGCAAGCTTCATGCAAGCAACTTATGGTCGTTGTACTCTCTATGCTATAACTGCAATAACTGGAATAATGACAGAATATTGTAGATGTCACATCAACGCTTCTTAATGAAAAAGAAGACTGTCATTGTCTATTACTACACTGGCAAAATTTTAGAACAGAAGATGTGTACCTTGTCAACTAATCAAGAGGCACATGACATTTGAAAAGATGGAGTTTGAACAGCAACAACATCACAAAAGGCTGGAGACAAACAGGTGGGCTCTCAAAAAAAGTCTCTGACCTCTAAATTAGTACTTCATGCTTTCTCAGTTGTTTCTCTGCTCCTTGATTTAAATTCATGTAATAGGATTTTGTTATCGAGTATAGTACGGTATCTTTGGATCTCCAAGTTCTGTTCTGTGAGATTGGTGTTATGGTAGTTTATTTGACATATTTTGTGTAGAATATGAAGTGAAATAAACTATGATAGAAGTTAAACTACGGTAGATGATCAATATGTAGACTCTACGAAGCACTGCTGCTCCTGCTGAAGCTACTGTTACGTCTACTGCCGCCCTCTCCGTATCGGAGGCTACATTCTCCAAAAACTCGACTCTGCAGTGGAGTTTATGCAGCAGAATGTTTGTATGGAGCACCCTTGAAATCAGTGAAAGAAGCAATGCTGGAAAAAGTGGGCAGTAGAACTGCAATGTAGGCCAAAAATAGACTTAGCTGACCGCATGAGCATCTCCAAATCTGTGATGAACCTTCAGATTTTTTTCTCAATTTGGCCTAAGTGGCCAGATGTTAGTTACTCTACATTTTCAACTCTTTGGATACAGGATTCCCTGGGAAGCTGACAAACATCGTGGGAGAGAGCTCCTTACAGCACAGGCGATCCTGGAATGAAATGACAGCAAAAACAAAAACAAAAGCAAAAACAAAAACAAAAAACAAAAAACAAAAAACAAGTCCTATATCTATTTTTTTAGAATATTGGCTTCCCAAGATTTAGAAAAAAGATCACAGATGTACCTGCAGAGCAAGAGAGCTGCAACCACTTTTAATTTTATATCTTTAAATTCCAAAACATTTTAACTAAATACAATGCCTAAAGGAATCTGAAAATTTGTTTCTCATGAAGATTGTTCAGATTTGTGCTCCTCTTCCTAACTTTGATATTGTAAAACGCAGGAGCTCAGTGTATGGTCTGGGATCTGTACTAGCTCTTGTAAATTTTCTACAAATGCAAATTCTGAGAAACCACCTCAGACCTACTGAATCAGAAATTTTGGATAAGGGGCAAAGCAAGCTGAATTTTTTAAAAAGCCTTCCATCCTAATGTATGTTAAAATCCAAAAACTAAGAATCACTGAACCAGACAAGTTTAGTTTGCATAAAGCATAATTATAGGTTGTACTTAAGTATAGTATACAAAACAATTGTGGGTGGTAGTGGGAGAAATTTAAATGGGCTTCCTGGCTGAGGAAGAAAAAATAAGGAAATGTGTAAGGAAAGACTTTTTTTTAAAACTTTAGTTTTGAAAAGGAAAAGAATGAAATTACTTTTGAGAAAAGAGAAAGTCATACCTGAAGAGAAATTTAAAAAATAAATATACGAAATGTATAGATTTTCCACAGACCCCAGGTTTACTAACACCATGTGAGTGTTTATAAAATACAAATGATCAGACTTTATCAGATTCCCTCCTCTAGATTTTATTTAATGACCCAGTTTTTTCCATTTGACAAGAGCTCTCCAACTTGAGAAAGAGAGCTTTACTATAACTATTACAGAAGTAAGCATGCTTCTCTATGTGAGGTCCAAGTGTACTAATATCCCCTGATTCACAGCATGGAGCTCAGAGAGAGGGGGATTTTGCTTATTAGTTTGTTTGTGTGTTTATTTTATTCAAGTATTTCTAGTATTTATTCTGGTGGGGAGATGCTGCTTATTCCAACACTTCCCAGTCATCTCTAAATTGATAAAAATGAGAAATTTTGGCAATTCCTTTTTGGTTTATTTTTGTTTCCCTAAAAAGTTTTTACAAAATAGCTATGTCTTTAGTAACTGAATAATTCATGACTAAAAAGACAAACATATAAATTTAAGAAATATGAATACAAGTATTTGTTTTCTAATACAGAGCTATCACCTCTCACTATTCTAACTTGGTCAATCTAGTCTTAGCTATGCTCTTAAATTTGCAATTTACAAAATCTTCAACAAGTATTTACATTTTAATTTAAATTTACTGAACTCTCCTCTGTATTTTAATGTTAAAAGTACCGCAGAATTTCTATAGTTGCAATTATATTGGGAGTTAAATACTCACAAGATATGTGTGTGCTTCAACAAAATAATGTTTGGAATAAGTTTGTGATATCTTACCATATATATGTAATTATGTTATACGTAAGTATGTTAATTTAGGCATCAATATTTTCAGTGGAAAGTCTCATGACCTTTGAGTAGTGCAATTAAGTAGTATGCCATTTTTCCTCGGCTGTGATTATTCAATTACTTTACATTGTTAGTGTTCCCTTGTGGAGATGAATTTTTCCCATCCATGATCCACACAGAAAGCAAAGAGTACATACTATTTTCTGGTATAGGGATGTAATGATGGCTTTATAGAATTAACTAGTCCTAAAATGATGTCCCCCACTTTGTGACAACCTGGTCTCTGAAAACAAAGACATTCACACTGATACCGCTATGTGCCAGGGAAAGTTTCGATCAATGTTTTACAATGTGTCATTATCAGGTAATACATTCTACACAGTAGGTAATTAGCAGGTGATAATGAGAATCAAGTCCAATATTTCACATATGCCCCTAAAAGCTGAATCTCCAGCAGGAGGAAAGAGCTAGGAAATTGAGTTACAAAATTGTTTTGCACATATTGCTTCACTAAACAGAAAGATAAATTCTTTTTAAAAACATAAAGCTGTACAAATGCCAGGAAATCTAAATCAGCAAGCAACCAGATAACATTATTGATCATTAAGTGTGCAGTATCTTTTGCAAGTGTGTGGTTTGGTCAAACTGATTTTTAAAGTGACAGACTCTTTTCATGTATAATTGACTCTGAACAATTATCTTGGCTCATTTACAATTCATTTTCTGTGACTCTATTTTTCTTCCTTTTAAAATTACATTGAATATTATATTTATACATATTTATAAGGTGCAAGGCAATGCTGTTATATATAAATTTACACATATACAATATGGAATGATTGGATAAAACCAATGAACATACCTATCACTTCAAATTCTTCTACAAAGGTCAAGATTTACTTGAAATTGAAAACTGGCCAAACCTGCTAAACAGTGCCCAATAAAATGCAGGGCAAGATTTTGTGTTAAAGCTTTTGTCTTAGAATGTCTACCACCTTATTGCCAAGGAAGTAGATATGCCCAATCCAAATTATTCTTAGGAATTTAAATAGAGAGGAAATATAATACTGTAGTTACATTGCAAAGCTCTGGAGTCAGAAAGTTTTGGTTTTCACTCTGAGTCCTACAAACTTAGACTGGTTGCCTTTTGAGAAGTTGAACCTCTGTTGTCTCCTCTATGAGATTGAAGGACTGAATATAAGTGAATATTTTATAGACATGGGTGAGAAATTTCATCACGCACACAGGTGAAATTCTTAGTATAGTGATTTCAATGTGGGTACTATAGATTTTAGGTATTATTAGCATGACTTCTACTATTCATATCATGTATTCAGCACAGCTCTAGTGACATGCAGATGGCTCTTAGCCTGGAGGGGCATAATATCAAGGTATTATAATTCACTCATACACCTAGAATAGGATATGGAATTAGATAGCTTTCACCTAACAAGGAAAATGTCTTGAAGCATGGAACACAGGGCATGTTGGTTTTAGAAAAGCATAGTGGCATTAGGAAATTCCTCAAGAGATCGAGAAAAATTGAAGTCCCCACATGAACTCTTGCCCCAGGAAGGTTAGCTTAGGAAAATCCTAGGAATTGGGCACCTCCTTAGCCCACAGATGTGTGGGACCATCAGTGTCAGGATGTGACAAAGGAAGAATGCAAAATTTTTCAATACAGTGTGAGGAATTTGAGACAAACCTGAAATTATGCAGAAGGAAAATGTTGGTCACTAACAGGTAGTTATTGAGTCATGAACATGTCAGAGACTGTGTTAGGAAAGATGAAAAAGAGCTTTGATATGTCCACTGAAGACAACAGTTCTAATTTAACACATGTCTAAACACATATCAAATAGATATACTGCTGTACATCGATATGTAGTCGTCCTAACCCGCAGCTTCACTTCCTGCAGGTTCAATTACCTAAAATCACCTGAAAATATTAAACGAAAAGTTCCAGAAATACATAATTCATAATTTTTAAATTGTGTGCACTTCTAAATAGTAGGATAAAATGTCAAGACAACTTACTTCACCCTAAAGGGGATATGAATCATCCCTTTGTCTAGTGTAACAACTGTATGTACTACTCATCTCAGTCACTTAGTAGTCATTTCAATTGTCATATTGGCTGTTTGGCACAGACAACACAGTGCTTACGTTCAAATGATATGTATTTACTAAATCATAATGGCAGCAAAATGTAAATATAGGATGTTGATGATCTTATTGCAGTATATTGTTATGTGCTCTCTTTTATTATTAGATATTGTTAACCACTTAGGAATGTATAAATTAAATTTTATCATAGCTATGTATGTATAAAAATAGTATGAATAAGATTGAGTACTGGCAATGGTTCCAGGCATGTGCAGGGAATCTCATAACATATTTCTAGTGAATTAGGGGAAGGAGGGGTGGATACAGTACATACACACATATGTGCAGGTGAAAAATGAGTTGTGATGCAACATTAATGGATTATATCTGTGCCTAGTTTTTGCGCAATTATACAGATTATCTCACCACACGACAGTTTGCTATTATGGTTTTTACCACTTTAAAAGCCTATTAATGAGACAATATCCTTCCAGACGACTCTTATTACCTATGCTGTAACAGATTATGATACACCCAATGAACTTCTAGATAAGGCAAAGTGACTTTCCACAAGTTTCTACACTATATTTGTGAAAGTTACAGCTCTGTTTCCTTTAATTGATCCACTATAATAATAATAAAAAAAGAAATAATTACCTTTTTTAGACATTTTGATATTTCACTATTGCTATTTAATTGTTATAGATACTGGATATACTGAGAAAATGTCAAAGACATTCACAGAAGTTCAGAGTTCATGAAAAGGTTCAGCTTTATCAGTCTTGGATGTGGAGTAAAATTTTGCTTAATGACAGGGGAGACAGGGCAGGGGAAGAAGGCGGGAGGCAATGGTGTGCTTTGGAGAACTACGGAAATAGTTGCTAGGAAAGCATACACAGCTACATACTTGTTTTCTGGACTCACTCCTGAAGCCCTCAATCTTGCTCTGTTTTAGGGACTGATACTGACAGTTAGTACTATGATCGGTCAGTGGCCATTTCAGAGTATATCGTCTTTGAGTCTGAAAGCACGTATCACTGTGATGAGACACAATTGTTAGTGACAGAAGAGGTAATGTTAATTTCTAAAAAGAATATTCCTTTCTTGTGTTGAATTACATATTTCTATTGCTTAGTATATTCCCAGAACCTTTGGTAAGACATGAAATGAAAATTTTTTTGGAAAAGAATTCAACATTGTTTACTTCTACTCCCATGTCTCTTTTTATTTTAATTTTTAAAAATATAAGGCAGAGATTGAAGGTAAATTTATATTTTGAGAGTGGAAATCCTCTCCTCACAATCATTAGGTATTAGGTAATGTTTGATGACACTCTGGGTTGGGTTGTTTTTGTGTTTTTTTCATTTAAAAGATGCCTTTGCGGTAGAAAAACACATACTCTGACAATTTTACAGGCCAGTAAACAAATTTGTATTATTAATTACCAGTGTCAGAAAGTGACTTGGTATTGATTGCTGGCAATAGTTTTTGCTGAATAGGTTCTTGGTAATAAGATCCTTGATTTTCTGGAAAGATAACCTGACAGATTAAACAACCTGTGATTTACCCAATCAAGGGCACTCTGGGGCAGATTTGAGTGTTTTCCTCCCTTTCAATCATAATAATGAAGCTAGCTAACCTGAGATCAAGATAGGATTTTTTTCTGTATAAACTCTTAAAAGAAGTATCTGGTCCTGCTCACGAGGTTTTGTCAACCTGAGCTATGTCTCTAGAAAATGACTTTGTGAAAAAAATTTGATTTTATGAAACTCAAATAACAGATAACTACTAATTTTAAATCGGACACTCATGAGCACACATCGAATTATTTCTCTGATATAAGAGACCATAACTGTAAATAAGGACAAACAGGTGTAATAGATATTATATAAAGGGAGGATGGTGTGCAGAGGAGAGGAGTGCTAGAAAGAAAGAAGGGCAAAAGCAGAAAGGCAACAGGGGAAAGAGAGGGGAAAGGGAAAATATGGAAAATGATGAATGAACCTGATATAAATAGGGAGGGAGGGAGGAGAGGGGAGGGGCAGAGGAGAGGGGGAGAACCAAGATGCACCATGTATAGGTACAGAATAAATGTGATGAATGTGACCAATGTATGTAGAATGTACCAATACATGCTCTTGGTTTAAAATAAAAAAAAAAAATAAAAAATAAAATAAAATAACTCCTAAAAATTAGAAGTGTTGCTTAAGAAATTGTATGATTTTTCTATTGCTGCTGTAACAAATTACCACAGATTGATTAGCTTAAAACAACATACATTTATTATTTTATTGTTTTAGAGGACAGAAATCTGAATTGGTTTTAAGGAGATAAAATCAAAATTTCCATATGGCTGTATTTCTTCTACAGCTATATAAAAAAAAAATCTATTTCCTCATTTTTTACACTTTCTAGAGGTCACCCACATTCCTTTACTCATGGTCTTTTTCCATTTTCAAAGCCAGGAATGACCATGGAGTATTTTTCACAGTATACTGATTCTCCTGTTTCCCACTATCACTTGTAAGGGAAGTTGGAATTCCATAGGCCCCACCCAGAAAATCCAGGATAATCTTTCCATCCCAAGCTCAGCTGATTAACAATCTTCTTCTGTCTGCAATTCTTTTGTATTAATTCTTTTGGTTTTGTGTTGTTGTTGTTGTTGTTGTTGTTGTTTTGGTGCTGGGGATCGAACTGAGGGCCTCATGTTTGTGAGGCAAGCACTCTGACCACTGAGCTACGTCCCCAGCCCTATTCTTCTTTAATGTCTCCTACAACATATTCACAGGTTCCAGGGACTAGAATATGGATGTACTTGAGGGACATTATTATGCATACCTTACAGTATGAATGAATATTTCAGAATCTACATAGAAAATACTGTAATCATATTTGTTACCACAGCTAAATATTTTGGAAGTGCTATATTGAAGTCTGATTATCTTCTATTTTAGGTTATCATATATTGTGTCACTTCACAAATATTTGTTTAAGCAATCTCTCCCAAAATACTAGAATTAGATTCCTGACAAACTTAGGTATGTAAGCAGCCTACACGTCTGTCAACAGATGAATAGATAGAGAAAATGTATTACTATTCTGGTGCAAAGAAAGATAAACTTGAATCCTTTGTTGGAAAATGGATGCACCATAAGACCACAGTCCTAAGTGAAATATATTAGAGGAACAAAATTAAATGTCATATGATTTCTCTTGTATGACAGGCCCAAGTGATAAATAAGGAGCAAAATAAAAGATAGATAATAGGAAGTAAGGAAACAGAGATTTGTTAAATGAACAGGGGATCAAGAAATGGAGAAAGGGGAAAATGAAGGGGAGGAAAGAGGATAGAAAAAGGAAATCAGATGTGTTATGTACATATACCAACTCCCTTCAAGAAATGTAAACATTATGAACTACAAATTTGTACTAATGAAGATTAAATAAATAAAAATAATACTGTATGAAAGTATAAAATATTACTGATAAGAAAGCATAACAGTTTCACTAGCAGCATCTTTTCATTTTTAGTGTTATATTAATAACAGTGTTCTTTTCATTGATGCATAATGCCTCAGTAAAAATGTGTGTAACTTTGGTCTGGTATTCTTACTTTTGGTAAAACTATCTTTTCAATATCATTTTTGGAAGGTGACTCGTGGTAATCCACCTTTACAAGGGTAAATGATGACCTCCCAAAATAAACCAATATTATAAGCTTTTCATCTTGGGGTATGTCATTAATGGTATACCTATTTTCAAAACAAAGATGAATAGTGATCCAAATCAACTAATCAGAATATTTAAACCCCTTGTCATGATTTATTTCTTGAAGACCTTGGAATTGAATTATAATCAATCAGTCTTTCCTGAAATATGATAAATTGGTTTTGGAAGAGGTTATCTTCCTGGAATCAGGAACAATTTAAAATACTTTTGCTAGAACTGATTGAGACCTTTCTTTTGAACATATGGAGGCAAGTAATGACCTAAAAGTTAAATATATACATGTAAAAGCAGCTCTGACCAATGGAAAAAGTGAAAGTCCATGTGAGATCAATTGAATCTTTGAATATTACCCAGCCTAGAGAAGCAATGACCTTGAATATGACCTTGGATTTCCTATATCTTTAAAAAATATTGAGTTTCATTTCTTTACCTTCCAAAGGAAAGAATCATAGCAAATGTGATAATGCATAATTAATGATTATTTAACACTCATTTCAAAATAACTTCCAAGGTGATGTAATATGTCCGATGATGGCCAGAATGTTAGGAATTATAGCAGAGCAAAGAAGGAAGATGGATTATAAGTAGGAAAGGAATACTGCGGGTCCTGTTTCCCCTCTATTTATGAATCTCTATATGCACAATATTCTCTGAATACTGGTTTGTGTAAGTGTAATTGGCATGCTTATACCTTTTAACATTTCAATTTAATGTGGACTTGCCTTCATATTTTTGTTCTCAACCCCACAGAGGTTTACTGCTGTTCATATTGAGAGTAGACAATCTGACTAAGCCTGGACTTGAGCCCAGAAGACTTCTCTGATGATATAATATTTTGATAAGAAATAAAAAGTTTACTTATACAAAATTGGGAGGGAGAGTAGGGGAAACGCTGCTTTTAGTGAGATTTATAGTGAGAAACAGGAGCAAAAAGTCCATTTGAGTCATTTTCATTTTCACCAAAAAACAAGCACTTGCAAAATTGAGGCACAGGAGAGCTAGGATGCTGAAAATATTAGCGTTAAAAATAAGCCAAGTGCTTTGCCTCAGGAAATAAGGAAGATGATTTGAAGGCATCCTGGAAATAGCAAGAACCTGCCCTTCACGAGCTCAAGGGCAGAAAGTGAAATAATTTGCTTTGAGAAGAGCCTCCAGACACCTTACCTGAGAAATGCTGTGTAAGGAATTGGTTTTCTGGGATTTGGTTCACAGAGCTGAGTCATCTAGGCACTTGGAAGCCTCTGCAGTCAAGGTCCAAGGGGACCCAGATACTGCTGAAGCTGTTGCCAGACATTGCCAGTGTGGTTATTGTACAGGTATGCAGAGTCTCAGAGTTGTGGCTTCCACACAGATTTCATAGGAAGGCCTGGGAGGCCAGGCTGTGAGCCCCTGAGAGAGTAGTGCATGAAGCTGTGAGAGTGAAGCCAAAAGTACAGTAGAGACCCCAGGAAGTTGGAGAATCATGGAATGTAGAATGTCTCTGGAAAGTCACAGGCAGAGAGTAGAGCACCACAAGAGAGAAGCCATGAGGGCTACAACCTGAAATGTCATAGGTGTGAGGTTCCCCAAACTGGTTTGGAAATCACATCTCGCTGTGATTTGCCCTAGGTGCTGGACACAGATTTACATGATTTCATGTTTGCTTTGCTGGATTTCCACCTTGTTTTTTATGATTTCTTTCTATCTTCCTATTTTTCCCTTTTAGTAATGTGATAGATTACCTTGTATCATTGTATATCTGCAGTATTTAACTTTCTTTAGGTTTTTTATCTGAGCTTGCAGCTAAACGTTTTCATTGAGTCCCAGAGAAGCCTTTGAACTTGGAATTTTGGGGATTGCTGGAACTGTTAGAACTTTGGTTACTCTTAGAGATGGCTAAATGCATTTTTCACAAAGAGATGCCCATGAGTCTTTTTGGGATCAGGGTGAAATATTTCAGTTTGGACCCAGTTATTCCTCACAAAACTCTGAGCTCAGAGACAGGGCATTTGGATAGTGATTGTACTGTAGGTGCACTGTACTCATTGGTGGATTCATCCACTGCTGAATTCAGCAGCCAAGCACTTCCGCAGGACATGGGCACTGATCAGAAGAGGTGGATCACTGAGACATGACCTGGAATGGTGTATCTTACTCCTCAGTTCCTTCTGTCTCTGTTTCCTGGTCATCATGACATAAATGGGTTTTTTCTTCCAGATCTTTCCCCCATGCCTTCCTGCATTAGAGCCAGTGGACTTGGCCTGAAAACATGAGCCCAAATTAACCTCTCCTCCATTAAGAAGACACACCGGCCTCAAATTACACTCATCCCACATTCAGCTATCTAACTGCTTTGATAGCCAAGATATTGGCAGGCATGATGTTCCTTTCTGCCACTAGAATTTACATATTTTACATTTAAATATCTGATATATTTTAATTCATATTGATTGAAAGAAAAAGTTAAGAATAAATATTTACATTATTCCAAATAGAAAATTTTTTCATGGTCGTTTTAAGATACTGCTCCATCCTATATTGAACTCTCCCTTCACTGTGAATTAAATTCTCACTTTAAGTCTTTTTCTGGGCCCTATTCTGTGTGATTAATTTATTACTTTTCTAATTCTTCTCTGGATCAAAAGCTTTTAATTAATGTAGAATAATATATTAGTATCTGGTAAGTTTTCTACTCATACTTTTTACATTTCAGTTTTTAAGATATCCAGGGATGGTTTGATAAGCTTAATTTTCAAACATAATTTTAAGTCTTTTTGTTGAATTAAAATTTTATTTTAGTATTTCAGTTAGATCCTAATGCAACTTCTAGTTAAATTCAGGTAGAAATTGATTTTGTATTATATTTACTTCTCTTTTACAAATATGTAGTATATGAATTTGCTTGTGTTTATCCCATTTCGTGCACTGTTTTATAAGATATTCCTTTTATTTGAAGATCTTACCAAAGTCATAATGAAGTCTAAAGTCAGCAGATCTAAAATTGAACTAATCATGGACCTGCACGTGGACCTATCACAGGCTTGTAGCTGCTATTTAAGCAGCACTCTCTTCATACATCTTAGTTTAGTCTACTAGGGTTTCCTCTGGAATGATGATTCCTTTGTGTTCCAGCACGGCTTGTGTTAAAACAAAGATTCACTCTGGTGGTCCTATAAATCTGCTCATGATTTATTTCTCACATAGTGTGGGCTTGCAAATCTACTTGGGATTTTTATCTTGAATACAGCAGTCATCTCAAAAGATAGAGCAATAAATACCAGGGGCTGTGGGCTTTAGTGAGCTCCAGAAAACAGTAGTAAATGAAGGTGAGCAGCAGAGACCAGCACCTGGCCTAGTCAGCTCATGCCAATGACTGGAGGCAGCAGAGACCAGCAGTTGGCTGTGTCAAGTGTTAGCATCCAACATTATCCAGCATCGTCTGGTGGTATCAGGACTGCTGCCAGAATTGTACTTTGTTAATTCATGATTTTCATCTGCATTGAGCTAAAGAACACTTCACCACTTTGCAACAATACTACCATTACCAATCTTGGCGAGAAATGTGGACAAACAAGACCATCATTTATTTCTAAGGGCAGTGTAAAGTGGAGTGATGACTATAGAAATTTAGTTAATGTTGTCTTACAAATTTAAACATATATCTATTTTATGACTGAGCAATTCTCTTCACCAATATTTTCATAAGATGAAGGAAATACTTGTTCAGAAAAAGCTCTTAATTTACATAGAAGTCTTACTGGAAATGGCTCCAAACTGAAAATGACTTCAATGCTCATAAAAGGAAAATTAGAAAAACAAATATAAGGACAAAACTACTCATACAATAGCCAACGATATAGATGAGCCTCAAAATGCATACCAAGTAAAATAACATAGACTCAAAAGCATATGGAATGAATGATGCTATTTCTATGAAATTCTTGAATAATCAAGATAAGCAGAATTGTCCACAGGCACAGTATTGATTTGAAACAGTCATGAGGTGATCTTGAGTGATGATAGAAATGTCACATGTATTGATCCTTAATGGTTACATCTGACAGCATTCGTAATATTTGATAATTAAAATCTTACCCTTTGAATGTAAGCAAAATATATCTTAATTTCAAAAAATAATGGAGATTTAAAACAAGGAAGAAGATTTGAAACAACCGTGTGTAAGTGCTATATGGGACACTTAAAATGTGTCATTCATTTCATTCTTACAACATTCCAGTGAAATATGTTTCCATTTTCACATACACATCATAGACATTAATTTACTGACTGGCTTATATTGAACAAATGGAAGCATATATATTCATTCTGAATTATAATTTTTAAAAATAGAAGTTTAAAAATTGCAGAATATACTTAAAAAGTCTGATGAAATTCAGAATAACTAGGAAACTAGGAAAAGCCAAATCACTGTGGAGAAAATGGAAAATATACAATTAAAAACTCCCATTAAAGGTGATAATTTACTGTTCACTGTAAAAGACTGAAGGTTGAAGAAATAAAATTTACATTATCAAGGTAAATAGCTTATACTAGAGAATACCAGAGTGAAGTTATCAAAAAGAAGAAACAGGAGCAATGTGATTGAGTGGAGTAAGCATAAGAGTCAGTACAGTCTGTAACTTACTTTCTGCATGACTTTTGGTAAGCTATTTAACCTCTGTCTTATTTTTCCCGCATGTAAGAAAACAGAAGTTTTAATAATGACTTTATTTACAAGACTGTGGGAAGGTTTAATTAGGTAATGTTTCCTAGATACTTTGAAGATTAAAACCTTTAAATAAGTGTTAAATATAAAATACAAAACCAAAGAAATGCAATCAGATATTGCACAAATCTGAGACATGAAAGGGCAAAAACACACTTAAAAAAGAAATGGCAATTAACATCTTAAAAAGATAGGAGGGAGCAGGAGTGTTAGTCTTGGAAAAATTGAACCTCAAGAAAACACACACATGAAACCAAATATATTTTAAATGATGCTTCTATGTATTAATTTATTGTTTTTCTGAAAATGTACATCATTATTTGAATGGCAAAAAAAAAAAAACCTGTGAATATTTTCTTTGCGAGGTCACAAAATGTGCCATTATCGTCGTATCTCTCACTTCTCAAGCTGCCTTGTTCATTTTTGTCAAATCTGCTTTTAGATGTCACATGTCTATCCAATGTGAAATCTGGTTTTTTTTTTTCCTGATTCTACTTGTCCCTCTCTTCTACTCTAAGTGTGTGAGATGCACAAAGTCAACTGAAAAGAAGACGGATGGGACTAAATGACCACAAAGCATTTCGATGAACTGTGAAACAGAAACTAATGCCAGTTACCATAGTGAGATTTACTCCATAATGTCCTCAAATCGAATGGAAATTTCCAGGAGACAAAAAAAAAAAAAAAAAAAAAAAAAAAAAAAAAAAAAAAAAAAAAAAAAAAAAAAAAAAAAAAAAAAAAAAAAAAAAAAAAAAAAAAAAAAAAAAAAAAAAAAAAAAAAAAAAAAAAAAAAAAAAAAAAAAAAAAAAAAAAAAAAAAAAAAAAAAAAAAAAAAAAAAAAAAAAAAAAAAAAAAAAGAAAAGAAAAGAAAAGAAAAGAAAAGACTTAATCAGAAAGACAGTAGCACTGTACTTTAAAATAGTTCCTTAGGCATGAAGACTTTAAATATATTGAAATAGAGTCAGGATACTTAACAAAAGTTACCACAAGAACCACAGGTAACATAAGAGTTTGAAATAGAAGCAGAATATGTAATAATAGAGATGGCCTGGAACTGACCAGTCAGAACAGCTGTTTCCAATAAACAAACTGGTACAAGTCCTGTGGATGCTAATTGCAAACAGCAGCAGTGGTAAGAGAAACTATGAAATGTCTTAGTTTATCCTCTAGGATATCATGCTTTCCAATTCCAAGATATTTTGCCCCAAGTTTCAAATACCAAGTCTCTGACCATCATTTGACCACTTTTATAATTTTCACTGTTTCACTGATTACATCGCTTTCTGAATTTTGATTCAATAATCCACATTATAATTTGGCAACTTAATATTATCAAAAAAATAGCAATTTCTTCTTGTCTCAAATTACTTGTATGAACAAATGAGACTTGATAAACTAATAAACTCAGGTATGATAAAAGTAACACTTGGTGAGTCTCTCTTTTCCACACCCATCACAAAATCCATTCAAATTGATAACTCAAAAGTAGCTGAAGTACAACCAGTCAATGTACAATCAGTCAATCTAATGGAATTCACTGTTGAAAGACAAAATAGAAACCATTAAAGTCTTTTATAGTACTGGGGGATTTAACCCAGGGACTTTGGACTAAGCAACTTCTGCAGTCGATTTTTATTTTGTTATTTTGAGACTGGGTCTCTCTAAGTCTTGTGTTGCACAGGCTGGCTATGAACCTGTGATTTTCCTGCCTCAGCCTCTCTGAGTGCTGGAGGTACAGGCATATGCTGCCATGACTGGCTACTTTTGAAGTGTATCGACTGACACACTGAAATACCAGGTTAATTTAAAATCTCTCAAAAAATATTTTTTTCTATAGATGACCATAAAGTAATTCTCATGAAAATATAACTTCTTTGAATGTAAATATCTAGGCTATCTTTTCATGAATCTTTCTCTGATCATGTTAGTCAGATTTCTATCTCTGTGATGAAATGCATGAGGAAGTAAAAGGAAAAGATTTATTTTGGCTCATTGTTTCAGAGGTTTCAGTACATAATCCCTCAGCCTGGTGGCTTTTGTGTCTATAGGAAGGTAGTTTATGATGACTGAAGCATGGTGGAGGAGAACTGATCACCTCATGGGTAAGAGAGGAAAGGACCAAGAACAAAATATATCCTTCACATGTATGTCACTTGAGCTACTTCCTCCAGCCGGCCCACACCTCCAAAAGTTTTTACCACCTCCCAGTAGTGCTACCGACTGAGAACCAAATTGTCAATACCAGGGGCTTTGTGGGATATTACAGATCCAAACTATAGCGCTCATCCTCTACTTCTCTTGAAATTGACTCTATAGGTATTTATGCACTTTCTTATGCTGTCTTCAGGACAATGGATGCTTGTATCACACCTAATTAACCTTAGTATGCCTTAGATGCAAACACAGTATGTCAGACTAGGTAACTGATTCTATTACTAATACATTAGTGGACACCTAATAATTTTTTTTAAAATAACTGAATGATGAAATAAATGAAGGATGGCAGGTGAAGCAAATTCAGCATTTTTTCCTTACAATATCTCTTGGTGTTGCCAAAAACAAACTAGACTGTCATTTAGATTGTCTCCCAAATCTCAAATCTGAGCTGAAACACCTTCTAAGACTGTCTTTGCATGCTAAAGCTCAAATTCCTCTGCTAGGGACAAAGTTTTCTAGGGTCTGACTTCAAATGCAATCTTTATCTTTAGTAGTTACTGAATAAACTTACTGCATGGGGCAGGCTTTTAGACAAACAAGATTTTTGCCAACTTTTCAACACATCATTAAATTTCTTGTCATTTATTATATTTTAAGTGAATTTACCACACTCTCTCTCTCATATCGGTTGGTCCAAATTTATGATATTAGTTTGATTTTAGTGATAAATTTTTCTTCCTTTCTTAATGTACTTCTCACATTTATTTATTTATTGTGTGTGTGTGTGTGTGTGTGTGTGTGTGTGTGTGTGTGTGTGGTTTCTTTCCAATGCAGACAAGAATTCTGTCATATCCACCTTTATACATTCTTCTCCTTTTGGTGGTGTGCTATGCACTGAAGGCAACATTGCAGAATCCTCTCAGTAATGTTGGTCACCAGACATCAAGAAATAAAGAGACTAAGTCAAATTCTGCTTTAAGAAAATGACTGTATACAGGAGCACCTTGATTCCAATAATCTGAAGTTACTTCCAAGCAAGAAGTGACATAAAGTTGTTAAGCCTACAGGTAATTTGGAGAAGTATATCTATAATAAACTAGTATTTCGTACATGAGAAAATGATAGGTGTTTTCAAAACTGACTGAAATATTTAAAGCAGAATTTTTTGAAATAAGGGATAATTGTGCCAAGGGAGCTTGAGTATGATTACAATAAACAGAAACAAACACTCAATTAATACATTTATCTAAACAGCTAATTTCCTCCTGGAAAGAAAATGGCACTTAATTAATTTGGCTTTACAAGACTCCTAACTGTGAATTCTCAGCTATGCTGCTAATGGGGTCACCTAAACAGCCAACTAGAAATGAAGAAACTATTGAAGAGAAGAATTAGAAAACGATGCATACCAAGGACCTTCCAATTAGAAGCAATTATTTGATAAAGTTATTGTCTTGTTTTAAATGCACTATTAGAGACACTTACCTAGAGGGGAAATGGCACAAAGGAAATTGGATTAAGTTTAAGAACTTAGTTTAGGTTCTATCTGTTTTGAAGGAGCCCTGCTAATGCTTTGGTGACTCTGGCCACATACACATTTTCTTGCTGGCAGGTACAAAGTAGCTCACCCTCGGATCTTACTCTTTCTGTCTTACAGGAAATGAAGATACTTGGGTTGAGAAAAACACATAAAAAGAAACAAAAACTACTAGGCATTGTTCAAGAGCTACTGAAACCACTTGCTGAATTTTCAACAGTGATGGGAAGTGTGCTGCATTGATGTCAATCAGAGATAGTCAACTTTACTGGTCAAGTTACAGTATCAGCATGAAACTCAAAGTAATAAGGAGAAGGAAATAGCAATACAATCAAATTCCATCCATAATTTAGTACATTTTAGGGCTTTTCTGCTATGGGAACTTATAGACCAACTGCATCTCTAAATGAAATACATTTGAAAAAGATTTGAAAGTACCTAAGTAATAATAGAGTGACTAAATTATCAACACCACCAGATATTTTCTATTTGGCACGATTTTATACCTAGTCAGATAAATATAATTGTCCAGCCTATGGTAAGAAAATGTTGTTATTCGAGGAAAAGTCAGAACCATAGTAGTATAAGAATAAAATCACTATTTGCACAGAACAGTAAATTTGCCTAAAGAGAAGCTGTAGGCCTATAAAAATATGCATCAACAAACAATAAAGAAAACACTTTGCACATTTTACAATACCAAATATTATGTGAGTCAATAAGTAAAATGTGCTTATCCATTATGAGGCTAAGTGTTGCTACTTTACATTCCATGGAAGAAACTTGAAACATCCCAGAGGAAAGAAAAATTTGGAGAGTGCACGCAAACACAGACACACACACACAAAAATCCAAAATTGATGGAAAAACTCTCAGGAGAACTGTTCGTTTGTTTGTTTTTGGAGAATAGAAGAGGTTATTCACAACTTCAGTTACGGTTTATTCAGTAACTGGAAATCCTAACAATTGTAACCAGAGACATAACATACTGCTCACCCAGGACTAATTTCTTCCCACTGTGCTTAGCACTAAATAATCAACTTAATACAGTTGAAATCTGTTCTGAATTTAGATCACACATGAAATTGTGTTGGAAGTTTAGGAGAGAAATTGTGATTTGGCAGATATTTGATATGTGTAGGTGTGTTTTGGTTTTGAAATCACATATAACCCCCTCATTCTGGGTTTGAGCATGAGGATAGATCTACATTGTGAAATAGTATGCATAAGATACCAACCACATATGATATATGTTCTGGTTAATATCCATCAATAATGAAATCTATAGATAATACTTTGGTTCAAACTTAAAATCTTTTTAAGTGCAGCTACACGGTACTCAGAAGAAGAAAATGCTCTTCTATGGAGAGTAAACTCTGCATCAAGCATTGTTCTTTAATTGTAATCTATTGTGAATTTTTTTATTATTAAGTACTTTTTTTTTTTTAGTAAGTACATTTTTAAACGCAATCATTGTGATTTTTCCTGCTAGTCGATTATATAATTGTAGAATATGTCATTTAACAATTTCTTCTCTTGGAAAATTAGGTAGGTGGTTTCTAACTTTACCCCATTTTAATAATGCTCTTTTGATTATTCTTAGGAAGACAAAAATACCATTCTTTTTCCTGGTTTTGGAGGTAGGAGGCAGTTCTCAGTCTAAATTTATTATACCAAAGATAGTGCATATTTTTAGTATTGATAGGTATTAAAAAATTTCTGTTCAAAAACCTTTGTCCTTTGTCTAGCCACATGACTGATGATATCACATCATACTCATGTCTGGAAAATGGTCCCCTAAAGAGGATATAAGCATAAATTTTCCACTTTGCTCTTACTAGATCTACTGGAATTATTCATCCACAATGGATCCATTAATGTGCCTTCTAACTCGGGCTCTTGTGTGGTCTTTTTATGTTCTGCTGTTTCCTCCTCCCACTGCCCCACATATCAATCTCTTTCCTTACTTGTGTGTGCCAGTCTTCTCTGCTGCAAAATAATAGACCTTTTTTGTTTTATTCACATTTATTTTCTGTTCAGCCCCTAGGAGAATGTTTTGAATTTTTTAACTACTCAGCAAATGTTTGCTGAATGAAAATTACTCATGGAAAATATCTCCTAATACATATTCAGTAATATATTTGTTAATATATGCATAGACATCTAAACTGATATAAAGCTTTGTGTTTATACATGTATGTATAATTTATTACGTAAATGATTTTTTTCTCAGCCACATGTTAAATATCGTAAACTGTTACTGAATTTCAAATCTAAGAGGACTAAATACAAATGACATCTTTGTTTTAGGAGATTCTTTCAGAATTTAAGAAGACAACCTAAAGCCACCTTAGATATATCTATGCCTTACAGAGCCATATTTAGATAAATGAAAATATAAACATTAAGTGCTTTGTTAAATGAAATCAGTTAGGTCATAATACATTCTCTGGATGCATAATGTGTATCTTTTTGAGATAAACACCAAATATATGTTTTGCTTTCCTGTAAAGTTTGCAGGCTGTAGATATCCTGAAAGAACCTGTTAGTAACTTCCTGGCATCAGCTTCTGGGCTTGCTTAGGAGTAGAGCTGTGATTTTTCTACTATTACAGCTGATATTTGACAGCTAATCCTAATGGAAAAGTAATGCCACATTTGCTAATCCTAACAGAGAAGCTGAAGTACTTTCATTTTCAATCTGAAAATCCAAAATCAGATGCAGTTTTTTTCTAAAAAACAAGATGCCACTCTAAATACTCTCCCAGTAAGTACAAGATATATTTATTTAAATTTTTTTTCATATATTTTTCTGTGAACACGAATATTTATTATTCACTATGTTTAAGGATGCATTTGAAATTATTTCGCCCCACGTTATTAAAAAAAAGTCATTTTCACAACAATAGTTAAAGGTCCCACAAAATTTATCACAAATGACAACTATTTCTTCACCATAGACAACAATTTACTCTATTTAAATTTTTAGATTAAAATTTGTTTGAATAAATACAGATTCATATATAGTTTTCAATTTTTCGAACAAGATAAGGAACCACATAGCTATCGTACGCAATTATTGACAAAATGTCATGAACAATTAAGATTTGCACAGTATTTTTTTATTAGAAGAGATTTCCCCGTAGGCATCATAGTGCTGTCCACAAATGAGAACTATTTTACTAGAATACACATTTTGGCATTAGAGCTGAAGCCTGCATTGAGCAAGAGCTGGGCTTGTGCTGTAGTAGAGCTGACCTAAACTGACCCATTAAAGCTGATGGCTAAATTTTCAAATATTTTGCCAACCAGATCACAGGATGTTGGCAGTTCAAAATGGCAATGTTGTGAATATTTACATCATGGAAATTGGTAAACAGTGCACCTATTCTACCCCACACTTACCCATGCCATTTCAAACATTTACCAGGATAACCCCTATTGCACAATGTTCTGTATAATCATTGCTGTTCACAGAATTCTAGAATTGATGTCATTCCTGTGTAATCAGGCATAAAACACATTTTTTTTTTTTTTTTTTTTTTGGTGCTCGGGGTCGAACTCAGGGCCTTGTGCTTGTAAGACAAGCACTCTAACCACTGAACTAAATCCCCAGCCTAAAATACACTTTGTCAGAATACATTTTAAAGGTTTTAGGCTATCAACAGAGATTCAGTTAAAAAGGTGGTCCTGCTTTCATAGATCTTTTGATAAATATCTTCAGATATTTTCATTTTTCTTATGTGGAAATAAAATCAGACGCAGTAATCCTAAAATAATTTTACCAAATATTTGATCATCAATATACAGTCTTGGCTAAAAGCAGTTACTTAGTTCAGATATGATATTTCTCATCTTCAGTTTCAAAAGCCATTTGTAAAAGAGTATTTGAGGCCTGGGGATTTAGCTCAGTGATTAGAGTGCTTGCCTTGCAAGCACAAGGGCCTGAGTTCGATCCCCGGCACCACAGAAAAAAAAAAAAAAAAAGAGTATTTGAAATATATAAAGTTTCTTCTTGAAAACTCCATTGTTAGCAATAAATTATATTTATAATACTCTAAGTATATATTTAATATTCTTTTTTTTTTAAGAATAGGAATTTTATTGGGAGAGAGAAAGAGAGCTCCTGAGAGACAGGAGGGGACCTGAGTGGGTTGCCCTATATTTAATATTCTTATACATTTGGATTCCTTATTAATGATGCCTCTGATTAAGTTTGCATGTATTGAACTATTTTAAATGGGAAGTATATTTAAGTATATCATGCAGGGTTAGAAATGTAGCAAGGTCCATCTTACAATATATGTAAAAAATCACATTCTCCCAGAGTTTATTTAGGAAAAACATGAATTTGTCATAAGCTTGTCTCACAGTCATTCTCCTAAATTTAGTAATTGGTTCATAACACATTCATAATTAAATTCCCAAATCAGAAGCTTTTATGAAACAATAAAGGTAAATTCTAGCACATTTTATGTTAACTAGAAATGTGGATTTCATGATTAATAATTAATAATTTAATAATTAAAAATTAAGGAAACTATACTGAGATTAGAATTAACATAAGCTTCCTACTTCAAATACTTTAAATAACATCACCCATCGATAATAAAGACAAAACAAGATCATAACATTACTAAAGAGAGAAAACAGTACATCAAGTGGCCAGAATAGGGAGAGTACTTTACCACAGCATCACAGTTATCATCACATTATTCGTCACAACAATCCTAAGTAATAAATATGTACTATTTGCGCTATTAATAAAGAGTTACTACTATTACTACTACTTGTGTTCATCCCATAAGTGCAGAATGAGGCTTTGAGCGTTAAGCAACTTATACAAGGTCCCAAAGCTAATAAGAAAGAATGGAGATCAAATTTCATATACCTGTCGACACTATTTTCCAATATGCAGTGCAGCTATAACTAGTCATGTAGAATAGATAAAGTGGAACAGAGAGGATTCTTGTTTGACTCTGATATGCAACATAGTTTTGTAAATGTTAAATTGAATTGAGGTATATGGTTGATGAGCAAAAGCTAAAATACCACATTTTAAATACAAAAAGTAGTTAATTTGTGCACTTAAATACAAAAATTATCTTTATATCCTATAAGGTACTGGTATCAAGTATCTTTTAAAAATGTTTAAGCAGGAGGTCGGGGATTTAGCTCAGTGGTAGAGCTCTTGCCTAGCAAGTGCAAGGTCCTGAGTTTAATCCCCAGCACACACTCCCCCAAAGTTTTTTTAAGCAGATAACATGAACATTCCACGAAAACTTTATGCCCTTAAATCAGTGCTATGGTGTTCCTGTCCTGTACACTTATTTTAGAGTGTTCTCGTCCTCTTTCCCCTCAACTATGAGTTTCCATGGGGTGAAATTTTCAAAAATGGAACTTGGATGAATTTGGAACATCCAATCTGCTTTCTGTACTTCACTTCGGATGCTGGAACCCTCGAATTCCCAATATTGACAGTCTTGAACCTGATTCTAACACCCGTATGGGCCTCAGTCCTGTATCTGAACTGAAAGGGTGGACATTGGTGTGCATACACTTACATGGAACCTTTGGCCCCTCGCTATGTGGAGGTTGTATGTGGAGTTTGGAACTGAGATCTGAGATGTTCTTTGCATGGTAATGAGGCTATTTAAGGTGGAAAATCAGGAAAGTTGTTAGTGATGAGTTGGGAAGAAGTTGAACAATGTTTTGTTGTTTCTGTTGTTTTAATTTTTAGATTCAAAACATTTCCTGTATTTTGTTAATGATTTTCTTGATTCATACACTTTGTGCTCATTTCCCCAAAATTTTCCCATGGAATTAAATGGTTTATAAACAAATATTTTACTCCTAATATTAACATCTGTTACTATTACTTTAGTTTTGTAACTAATAGTGTTCACTAAAAAATGAGCATAGAAGTCTAATGTCTTGGCCAAAGAAAATCATTGAATGAGGAGAAATCAATGTAAAAAAGTAATTTGTGTTGGAACTGGTTCTTTTATTAAGTAAATCATCTTAGAGCTAGAGGATAAGTTTGAAATATGCTTTGTTACATTTTAAATGCTGCTTAAAGATTTTTATGCTGGATAAAGTAGAACAAGAATAAGTATCAGTATGTGGCCTCAAATAACTTATTGGCTTACAACACTGAGGAACTAACAGCTGTATATGAGGATCATAGCTCAAGGCTGCAAATTGCAGGGATTTTTTATTCTGTGGAAGTGAAACAGAAGTCACAAACATAATGCATATGTGTATAAGCAACTAACTAATACATTGTTCATGTTGGTCTATTTTTCCTATACCAAATTTGCACGGGGCAAATTTTCAGATGCACGAAAAACACGGACTGCTAGAACATATGCTTTTAGCAGGTATATGAAGTAGGTCACGAAACCCATGCAGACCTATTTCCCCACTATTTTGGGAAAGGAACATCATTATAGTTAGCAATTCTACTGTAAAGGCCAAGCAAAGTCCAATAATGAAGGTACATCTGAGAGTAAGCAGCTTTCACAAATCTTCTAATTATTCTAAATTTAATTAGCAGATTAATATTAACAATATCAAAATATTGATATATTAACACATTTAGGTAAAAATAGTTTTGGGGTATAAAATCAAATTTTGTGTCTCTCAGCCTCTCTTCCATAGATGACTGAAAGTGGGCAAGCCCCTCTCAAGTGTGCAGTTTCACCCAGAGCAGTTAAGCTGCGAATCCAATCACTGTTCAATTTTAGGTTCTGGCCA
>PVJO010015134.1:0-46050 GCA_004026905.1 Hystrix cristata | reverse complement strand
TTTTTTTTTTTCCCCCCCAGTACTAGAAATTGAACCCAAGGCCTTTGCACTGAGCTACACCCCCACTCCTTTTTATTTTTTTATTTTGAGACCAGGTCTTGCTAAGTCACTAAGTTGTCCGGTCTGAGCTCAAACTTGTGATCCTCCTGTTTCTGCCTCCCTGAGTACTGGGATTACAAGTGTGGGCCACCATGCCCAGCTCAGGTTGCTGTCTTAAGTGGAGATAATATCGTCTACCTAGGGGCTGGGGATTTAGCTCAGTGGTTAATGTGCTTGCCTTCCAAGCACAAAGCCCTGAGTTCGATTTCCAGCACCAAAAAATTAAAAAAAATATATCGTCTACCTTATAGGTTTGTCAAGAGAATCAAAGGTACAAATACACGTAAAACATTTAAGAAAGTACCCAACACACTGTAGTGCTAGGCATTATTCGGTGGAGGGGGACTAAGTATAAATGAGCACCTACAGTATGTTCGGTACTGTGATAGGAAAGAGAACAATGACCCATCTGTTGCCTTCTCCCCAGGTGGCCAAAGTGCAATGAGAAAGTAAAGCTGTGACTTTGAGTATATGAGATTTAAGGCCAGAAGAGATCAGCGCTAAGCTCCGGAAATAGTGCCCTGCTGTTTCACACCACATGGTCTTTGCTGGAGCAGCCCCTGAGGTGCCCCTACCCTGCTTCAGGGTCCCCTTCCGAGTGGGTAACCTCTTCTAAGAAGGCCTCCCTAACTCAGCCCTCACCACATCATATTGGCATTTTAGATTAATGTACCTGAAATCCCGAGCTCTTTCAGAGCGAAAGTGGGCCTGATCCACACTCTGGTACTCAGTGTCCAGCACCATGCCTGCCCCAAGTAGCTCAAGCAGTGCAGAGTAGCAGGAAATGCACAGAATCAGGACAACAGCAGCACTAGATAACAGGCGTGAGATAGGATCATCCAGCACATCTCCATAAGCCAGGCTGTGCAAGGCACAGAGGACTGGGGAGTCTGGGAGCCCAAGAGGCCAAGCCAGGACACTGATTCCGCCTCCCCTCACAGTGTGCATATCATCGGGCTCAAAGGTCTCCCTCTTCAACCGCCTGCGCTCCCAGACAGTGTCCACACGCTACCTCTCTGTGGAGGACGGGGCCTTCGTGGCCAGCGCGAGACAGTGGGCTGCCTTCACACTCCACCTGGGTAATGGCCCCGGTGGGCACGGCTGGGCACTCCACATGTGTTAGCTTGTTTACCCCTCGAAAGGTCAACTTGCCCCTGCCACTGAGCTCAGACACAAAGACTCACCCACAATCCCAGTGAGAAAGTGCCTGACACAGCAGTTCTGATCCCAGTGTCACTGCGCTTTCCCTCATGTTGACTAAAAGTGCTGCCCCAGGAGGCAGACATTTGTGAGAACAGTCACCAAAGCCCCCCAGGGTTGGAAGTACTAGCTGCTTCCCTGAGAGCCGGCCTTTCCCACAGGGCTATTCATGGTGTGAGGTGGAGCCAAAGGCAAGAAGGCAGACTTAGGGTAGAAAGTGGGGCTCCTGAATCCTTCACCTCTTCCTTTCTTTCACCCCAGCTGACGAACACTATTCTCAAGGGGACTTCCCACCTCGAGAGGGCTACGTCCGCTATGGCTCCCTGGTGCAGCTCGTCTGCACGGTCACCGGCATCACGCTGCCTCCTATGGTATGAGGAAGGACGGCATACCTGCAGGGGTCCCCCCAGATCCACGCAAAGCGTGTGACCTATGTGCACAGGCTGGAAGGTGAGGCCCCAAAGTCTGAGGACACCTGCTCTCACTCTGGGGTACTCAGTACTTTGTAGGAATCTTCCTGTGGCCACATGGCGATCAAAGTAGCCAAGACTGATTGGGAAGGCAGCTTCTGGGCACCCAGGCACCTTGCCACCATCCTCCCTACCACCCTTCTGTTGCAGATTATCCGCAAAGTAGCCAAACAGTATGCACTCCTTGATGTGGACGAGCCGATCTCCCAACTGCACAAGTGTGCCTTCCAGTTTCCAGGTGGCCCTCCAGAAGGGGGTGGCACGTATTTGTGCCTCGCCACAGAGAAGGTGGTGCAATTCCAGGTGAGTTCCAGAAAGGGAGAAGGGAGAGAGCCGTAGAATGTAAGCAGTGCCACAGTGAGTGCTGCTTACTGAGAAACGCTGTCTCCCATGGGGTCCGAATCATGGACTCCTGGGACAGAATCATAGACTGCAGAGAAATAGTAAGTGCTATTATTGAGCAGTACTCCTTCCCAGAGAATATTAGAATCATAGGCTGTTGGGATATAGAATTGTAGAATGCAAATAAAAATTAGAATGGGGGTTGGGGATTTAGCTCAGTGGTACAGCACTTCTCTAGCAGGCACAAGGGCCTGAGTTTGAGTCTCAGCACCCCCCCCAAAAATAGAATTGAGTATTGTTGAGGAGAGACTATTAGAATGATCAACTATTCAAATGTGGAGACATAGAATTGTAGACTGTGGAAAATAATACTATTAAGCAATATAACTGTCAAAAGAATACTATTAAGAATGTTAGGTGACAGAATCACATGTAGAAAACAACAATTACTATTATTATTATCATTGAGCAATATTCCTTCCTAAGTAAAGTTGTAGAATGGTAGGACAAAGAATTGCACAATTCTAAAAAATAAAATTCTAGAAACCAAAGAAAATAAGGCCATTAGAAACCAGCTGGGCTGGGTGTGGTGGAGCACACCTTGTAGTTCCAACTACTCAGGCGGCTGAGGCAAGTTATAGTCCAGCCTGGGTGAAGGGCTGGGGGCGCTGGGGGTTTAGCTCAGTGAGAGAGCACTTTCCTCGCAAGTGCAAGGCCCTGAGTTTGATCCCCAGCACCCAAAGTAAAATAAAATAAAATGAAAGGGCTGGAGGTGTGCTTCACTGGGAGGCTGTGTATTGAATCACCAGTATCAAAGGGAAAAAAAGAAAAAGGAGGAGAAGGAGAAGGACGAGGGGGGAAAGAAGGGAAGGGAAAGGAAAGAACAAGCAAGCAGCAGGTCCAGTGAGCTTATTCAACTCTCGGTGAGTGAATTTAAGAGTCTGGTCCAAGTTCCGGGGCAGGCAGACCTCAGAGCCCAGGGCTGAAACCCTTCTCGGCCTGATGCGGAGGCCCGGGCACTGTGTGGCCGCCCTCGAAGCCTCTGCCCTGCCCTCGGGTCCTTTCCAGGCCTCTCCCTGTCCCAAGGAGGCAAACAGGGCGCTGCTCAACGACAACTCGTGCTGGACCATCATCGGCACCGAGTCTGTGGAGTTCTCCTTCAGCACCAGTCTGGCGTGCACTCGGGAGCCGGTCACGCCGGTGCCCCTCATCGGCACCCTGGAGGTGAAGCGGGCTCTGGGGGCACGCTGGGGGGTACTGGGGGGTACTGGGGGGCCTCTTCCGCACCCCACCTGTCCCGCCCTCCCCCAGCTGAGCGGCGGGGGCGACGTGGCCACGCTGGAGCTGCACGGGGAGAGCTTCCACGCGGGGCTCAAGGTGTGGTTCGGGGACGTGGAGGCAGAGACCATGTACAGGTACAGGGCGCGGGGGGCAGATCCCGGCAGCGGGGGCCGAGTCACCAGCGTCGCCGCAGCCCCGACCTCCGCGCCTCGCGCAGGAGCCCGCGGTCCCTCGTGTG
Organism: Hystrix cristata; assembly: GCA_004026905.1. Lineage (NCBI taxonomy): Eukaryota > Metazoa > Chordata > Mammalia > Rodentia > Hystricidae > Hystrix > Hystrix cristata. The sequence continues at coordinate 42,420 of PVJO010015134.1, read as the reverse complement.
CGTGGTGCCCGACGTGGCGGCCTTCGGCGGCGACTGGCGCTGGCTGCATGCGCCCATCACGGTGCCCGTGAGCCTGGTGCGCGCCGACGGGCTCTTCTACCCCAGCGCCTTCTCCTTCACCTACACCCCGGAGTACAGCGCCAGGCCGGCCCCGCCCAGCGCCGCGAAGCCCGCCGCCGAGGCCGACGCGCTGCTCGAGAGCATCCACCACGAGTTCACGCGCTCCAATTTCCACCTCTTCATCCAGACCTAGGGCGGCCTGCTGCACCCAGCCGGCTGCGGGCTGGTGGAGCCCGATGGGGAAAACTGGTCCGAAACGTGGGGGTGGGGTCCCGACCTCTGAGCCCTTCCTTGACCTTCTGAAGAAGAGCTCACTTCCTGAAAGACGCCTTCCCGGTGACGCGGAAAGTCCCGTAAGAATTCAGAATCAGCTAAAAACAGAAAAAACACAGCTCGCAGTTCCCAGCAGGGTTTGCTCTTCACACCCCTCAGTCTTGGCAGGCACAGTGAGCAGCGAGGGAGAAGTTTGCTCAAAGCCCACGTGGGAACACACCCCTGGGAAATCCCCCAGATGAGTGTCTGCCTCCGGAGGGTTCCTGACACTGTCCCAGGGTGCTGCTGAAGCAGGAAGGAAACTAAGAGAAGTTTCGTAGCACACCGCACGGGGAGCTGAGCTCGAGGGCCGTGCAGCTGTCTTCCTCACTGCTCTCGGGGGGCCCTAGAACCCTCGGTCCAACCTAGCTGTCTGCCTGTGACCCCAAAGCTCCAGCCCTCCCCTGTCTCCTGAGTTCCGGATGCTGGGTCTGTCCTTGGAGGTCCTCCTTGCCCCAGCCTGGTCAGCTAACATCAAACTCCCCTCTCCACCTGCCTTCGCAGTTCGAGAGCTTCTAACTCCTTCCCTCACAAGACCCTGTCACCGAGGCCCAAGGGCTGTACCTCTTCTTCCACACTAAAATATGCTTCTTCCTCTCCCGCCACTACTGCGCTGCCTCCAGCCCCAGACAGCTGTTTCCTCCTCCAAAACTTTCCCAACTACCCCGGGTAGGACCAACTGTATCATTCGCAGGGCCTAGAGAAAAATGAAATATACAGCTCCTGTTCAAATAATTTTAAGACAACAGATGATGAAATCAGGTGCAAAGTTGGGGTTGGGGATTTAGCTCAAGTGGTAGAATGCTTGCCTAGCAAGCACAAGTCCTTGAGTTTGATCCTCAGCATTCCCAAAAAAGAAAGAAAAAGAAATCAAATACAATGTCTTTCTAAGCACAAGTCAACATCCCTGAAGCTGACCCTGGCACCAGGCTTCCATCTTGTACTCCATGTGTTGTCTCCTGCCTTGGATCAAGGGCCTTTATGTACATGCCCATTGTCCCTTCTAGAGTGTAAGCTACATGTGGAAAAGAACTTGTATCTCTGTGTGTCCTGGAGAACATGGCCCAGCGTCTTACACATTGAGTTGGGTGCTCATTAAATACTGTAACAAATTATGTTGTAACTCAATTGGCATGTAATTTGGATCTCGCAAGTGCAAAGTGTAACCAGCGGGTGGCACTGTTCCCCTCTCAAGCATTGAGTTCAGGTTTTTTTTGTTTGTTTTTTTTTTTAATAGAAGCTGTTGGGGTCCTCCCAGATAAGCTGAACATTTCCCTGTTCTTGGGATTCTTTGGGGTTTTATACACACAATTCTGAATACTGTACTTCCAAAGAACTTCAAACACTTTAAAACTTGTTTATATATTAATTTAGCTTTTTTCATATTAGAATCAACTACCAAGCTGTAAAAATTAGCTATACAGGCCATAACACAGATCAATTAGATTGAAATTTCTCAAGGGGAAGCTTGAGTATCTGCATTGTTGGCACACTCTCCGGTGCGATCACTGTGAGCAGCCAGGCTTGAGAATCATTGCTCTAGTCCACATTTCTTTTTTTTATTTTATGTATTTTATTTTAATTAATTATTTAGTATTTCATTTATTTATTTTTTTTTGAGACAAGGTCTTGCTATGTGATTCAGGCTGGCTTTGAACTCACTATGTAGCCTCAAATTCATAGTGACCCTCCTGCCTCAGCCTCCCAAATGCTGGGATTATAGGCATGTGTCACCATACCTGGCCTCCTTTTTATTTTGTAGATGGGGAAACTGAGGCTCCAAGAAAGGAGGTCAGGGTCACAGCAGGTTGCTGGAAGAGCCTGTCATTGATTTGAATTCTGCACTCCTGGCACAAAGTAGAGAGGATAAGACCAAAAATCTCCATTCTAAAATCTTCCAATTTACCAGCTTGTGCTACTGGACAGCACCGGCAGCAAACTGGTATCCTGGTTTAAGCAATGACCTTGGGGTTTCTTATTTTCTTTTGTTTGTGTCAAATTAGGTTTTATGCAAAGAGAAACCAGTTATAACTGCAGTGTGAGTAAAATTTCTCAGACATCTTCCTCCCTGGGGAGGATGTAGACTGGCGAGGACCTGGACCATGCAGAAGACGACTGGGGAGAGAGGAAGTGGTTTTAAGGGAACTGAAACCAATAAGACATCTACAAGGTTTTGTCAAGGGCCAGCCCTGAGCACTCACAGACACACACAAAAAGGCCCCCCAGCCAGGCCTGGCTCGGTTCCAGGCTCCAAGGGACAAAGGCAGGCCACTGGTGGTACAATAATGCTTTCAGTGGGTAAAGTGGTAAACACCTGCCACTGCTGGCTGTTTGCCATGGCACAGGGCAAAGTTCTGGGGAAGGCAGAACTTTGCGGCCAAATCCTTAGGCACTCACCCTGTTAAAAGGTGGGGCCCAGGAACCACTTTATGTGGACTAGTTGGCTGCCAGTGTAAAAATGATCTGTATATGACACTCTCCCTCCATTTAATAAATGGGGGAACTGATGGTCTGGAGGAGGAAGAGTGACCTTCCCGTATTAGTGAATAATCTTCTTGTTTTAGTTCCTGTGTTGTCACGAAAGTAGCAGTTTCCAAAAAAACACATTTATTGTCCCTGAGGTTCCATGGATCCAAGCCCAGTGTAGCTGTCCGTTCAGAGTCTCCCAAGGCTGCAATCGAAGTGCCAGCCAGGACTGTAAACAGGAGGCAGAATCGTCTTCTCCGATCAGGTGACTGTTGGCAAAATTTATTTCTTTGTAGCTATAGAATTAATGGCACCTTGCTACTTTAAGGTCAAATGATTGAATCAGGCCCATCCCAAATAATCTCCATTTTTACTAAATCAAAAAGCAACTGGGACACTAAATACATCTGAAAAATCTCTTCACCTTTGCTGTCTAATATAACCTAAATATAAACTTACTGGCATCCTATCATATTTACAGGTCCTGCCTACACTCACAGGGAGAGAACTATACATGTTACATACACTCAGCAGGGCTTGGAGAGTCTTGGGGACCATCTCAGAATTCTGCCTACCTCCCAAAACCATGTATCAGATTATTGGCAGGGAGACATTTGGCTTGTAGGCCTGTGTATTCCCTATGCAGGAAATGGCCCACGTAGGGATCCATACGTCTGTGGCCTCAAAAGATTGGCAGATCATTTACAAAAATGACCCAGTATTGTCCAGAATCCACTTAGCATTCGTTCCCTGTTCAATTCTCAGAAATAACATTGTACCAATCAGTTAAGTCTGCAGTCAAGTGTTGACCAATAATGAGGCTATGGTCACCAATCTTGAAAATAGTTTCCAGTGAATCTTGCCTATTGGAATTCTTGTCTTTGTGTAATCCACTCTCACAATGAATAGAGCTGACTTGTGACCAATAAAATATTAGAGGAGCTGGGCATGGTGGAGCACACCTATAATCCCAGCACTCTGGGAGGCTGAGGCAAGACGATCTCAAGTTCAAGGCCAGACTCGACAACTTTGTAAGACTGTCTCAAAATTAAAAAATAAAAAAGGCCAGAGATGTAGCTCAGTGCAAAGGCCCTGGACTGAATCCCGAGTATCACCAGAAAAAAGATATTATTGAAGAGAGAATGTGCGACTTCCAAAGCCAGGTCTTAAAAGGTGTTGCACCTTCCACCTGGCTCTTTTGGATCAGTGACTCCGGGAGAAGCCAGCTGATGTGTCACGAGGAGACTCAGCTCTATATAAATCTGTGAGGTGCGGAAATGAGGCCGCCTGCCAACAGACAGCACCAAGTTGTAAGACATGTGAGTGTGCCATCTTGGAAATGGATCCTCCAGCCCGGTCAGGCTTCAGATGACTGCAGTCTTGGCAACACCTGGACCACAACCTTACAAGCCCAGAACCACCCAGTTAAGCTGTTCCTGAATCTGACACACAATGTGGGTAAATATTTAATGTCATTGTAAGCCTTTGAGCTTGGGGGCAGTTTTATCCAGCAATAGATAACTAATACAGGAGACTTCTGGAACTAATACCTTATCCAAAACCTAGAACTGATGGGGAGGGTGCCACTTACTGTGTACCAGGTTCTGACCTTCCTCCTTACGGGTGGCAGGCAGAAGCTAACTCCTATGGAAGCTGAAATCCAACACAGATACCTCACCCTACATTCTCGGAGCAGCCAATACAGACATTTCTAGGATGGTGTCCACTCCAGTAGCCACCGTAGCTATTGAGTACTTCAGATGAGGCTCGTGCAACTAAGGATTTGAATTTTCATTTTTTAATTAATTTAAATTTAAAAGGCCACAATGGTTAGTATCTACTACACTGGGCAGCACAGACCTAAAGATGGATGTGAGGGCCTGGCTTAAGAAGTAATATGAGTTACGGGGCCAGAGACCCATGCAAGCCTCAAAGGACTCAGAAAAACAAAAGTACAGCAGGGCCTCAGGAGAGAGCTAAGCTAAATGGGAGGTGAGACCTAATCCACTGCTTGAGAGGGGGCATGGTCGCTGCACAGCTCCACATGCAGAGACCCTGGGCAACGACCCTGACACCCAGGGTGGGTATGAGCAGACTCCAGAGTCTGACTGGTTCCCTACATTCAAATCCTACCTACACTGCTGGTAAGCCACACAGCTTTGGACAAGTAATTTAGCCTCTTAAATCCTATTTTCCCTCCTGTAAAATTGGTACCCACTTGTGGAGTTGTGATGATTAATAGGTTCCAGAGCAAAGCACCGAGAATGGGCTCCTGGCACACGAAATGCGTGGCTCGAGGGTTTACTGCGACTACTACTAACTCCTCTTAGCATCTTTCCTGCCACCCCGGCAAAGCAGTGGGCAATATGTAGCTGAGGGAAAACCCCCAGTGTCTAAGGACATGGAGTTAAGTTTCAACTGCACACCCAAGCTGAGGGCAGGTTAGGAACTCTTACTCACTCTTAGTTAAAAGCATCTCGCCACCCCACAGGCCTGTGAGGAGGATCTGAGTTTGTCAGACTAGTTTTAGAGCCCGCCAGCCACAGGCTAAGCAGGTAATGTGAGTGAAACAGGCAGAGGCTATGGTATGGCAGAGCTGATGGTAAGACGGTGTCCCATCCCATGCAATTACTGTCGTGCAAGCTGAGTTGCCAAATTGTGATCCCCCCACCCTGCCACAAAGAGTGGGGAACCTGGATTTTTATGAGAAGCATCCTGATGTATATAGGTGGCAACTAAGGATTTTTATTAAACGTGGTACTGTCAAAACAAAATGTTCAGGCAAGCGCGATATGCCATACAGGTCACCTGGGTGCATGTCCCGACATTCTCCCTTCATCCAGGCCTTTCCCTGCCTTCTTGCATTTCTGCTTCTGTGTCTGCTATCCCCCCACCACACACACAGATTTTCCCATGCTCCACTGAGCTCAAGGGCCCAGAAAGAATGATTTGTTACAAAATTTAAAATGACAGAGGCAAGCAATCTAGAAAGTACCAGGTTTTATTATCTTTTTATAAAAAAAAAAAAATCAGTAACAGACAACAGTGTGAGAGGCAGCGGGAGAAAAAGTGCTCACTCCAACACAGCCTGAGGAAAAGGGCGTCGGGGCTCTTAGGGGACCCAGCCAGCTGGGCTCCAGGTTGGGGTGGTGCTGGGAGCTAACAGCCACCAGGTGCAGCAAGGAGGGTGATTCCCCTCACCACAGCCCGTGGGGTCCGAAGACCCAGCCTACCCCAGCTAAGCCGCCCGCCCTCTCCCCTCCAAGAGGAGTAGTCCCAGATAAGAGGCCCCAACTGGAGCCACATCTGCCCCATCCCTGTCCTCTCCCTTGCCCAGGGTGACAAAGGTCATCCCAGCCAAGCAGAGCTGTAACTTGCTAAGCCAGTTTAGTTCTCTAGAGCAGCGCATCCCATAGGTAGAAATGTTTTCTCTGCAGGGACAATAAGTAGCCACACGTGGAAACTGAGCTCTGGAAATGCAGTGCCACTAAGGAACAAATTCCTAATTTTATGTGATTTGAACTGACCTAATTTAAACAGCCACATGTGGTTACTGAATTGCATCGCACGCCCAAGAACGTGAAGGCAAACCCCAGCACAGTGATGGCGAACCCTTTAGAGCTTTCAATGATAACAAACAGCTGGCTACAGCGCATGTGCCATAGGTTCGCCACCATTGCCCTAGAGCCCCAGCTGGGCCCCATGCAGAAGGCAGAAAAAGAGTTAAAGTCATCTGTCTTCAACTCTTCCAGCCCAATCAGAAGGCACCAGGAAGTGGGCAAGAAAAAGAGGCAAAAACCTACCCAGCCACACGGAAATTCACTCACTCAGCCACCCAGCCAACATGAAACTGGAAATATCATACTATATCCTGAAAAAATATATTTATCTATTTTTCTAGAACCAAGAGATAATAACAATATATTACAAGAACACAGACACAAATACCCCACCATCCTCTACATTTGAGATCTACTACAAAAACTATGTTTCAGCAAAAGCTACTTTCAGATGAAGTAGCTTCAGAAAGGGCCAAGGTCATACACAGGGGAGTATGAAGTATTTTTTTAAATGATGAAGAGGTTTAAAGAAAGAAAGCAAAAAGGAAGAAGGAAGGAGAGGCCCTGTCTGAAGGTATAAATAGTAAAAAAAAAAAAAAAATTAATAAAAATCATCTCTCTGTCTCTTCTCTCATTTTCAAGAAACAAAAACAAAACAAAAAATGTTAAATACAAACTTAGCAGGTGCCACGGAAATGGACGAGTTAAGACCATCTCTGTATCGCCACACTTGCAAAGACACTCTGCACAAAGGAATGAACCATTAAAAAAAAAACAGATTTACAAATAATCTACAAATCCATTTCAGTTTGAGCTTTCAGTTCTCCCTCCCTCCCTCCCTCCCCAAATAAAAAAGGTTGATTTCCAAAAGTCACTTGAAAGAGCCCAACGGCCCACGATATACCAGAGTCCAATAGTGTGATCACAAGTCCCTGTGGATAGATATGCCACGGGCGCACAGCGTGCTAATTCCTTCTCCTGATTCCTGGCAGAGGGACAGGCTGCGAAAGTGGGGAAGAAGGCAGCTGGGGCAGACCTCCAGCCAGGACCCACATAGCATCACACCTTCAGCCCTAGATGAGGCATGTTCAGGACAGGCTCTAAACATCTTAGACTCTAAGCTGGAAATTTTTCAAATGGCCCAATCCATGGCTGGCTTTCAGAAAAGCAAAGTTGAACCTCATTATTCTATCAGGGCAACTCTGATCCAAAGAATCAGGAAAAGAAAGGCAGCACAGTAGAAGATGATGTCGCTTCTGACACTAAAAAGCTGACCAGAGCTGAAGACACTGATAGGTCAGTAATAAGGTGCCCTCCCCTTACTTTAATGCCCACCATTCACAATCCTTTGGCTTCCCTCCCCACCAAAGTCCAAGCAGTGCCTGTGGGGAAGCTTCATGCGTAGAACTCATTGGTGGGGGCTTTTTTGTAGATTGGTTTCTTGCCCAAGTCGTAGCTGCCTTCGTCCTTCTTCTTCATGCGGTACACCAGCAGCAGGATCAGGAAAACAGCAAAAAGGATGCCCAAAACGCCGCCCACGACCAGAGCTGGAGAGGAACAGAGAGGGAAGGTGAGGGCAAGACCTACTCACTGAGACCTCGGGTCACACTCCCTCTTGCACCCTAAGTCAGGTCTCTCACAGCCAGATACCCTCACCATCACCACTGCCTGTGCCAGTCAGACAGATGCCTTGTTAAATTTGACCCTCATGATCTCAGTTGTAGCCAGGGGTTCACTAGGCATTATAAATCATTGAAGACCATAGGGCTAAAGTGGCAAAGGCACTATTTCAACCCACATCTGCCTGGAGCCCAGGCCCTTTCCAAACACCAGGCAGACTTCCTGGCAACGGCTCATTACCCACGAGCCAGGAACAAGAATAATGGCAGGCTGCAGAAACCCCCTTCGACATATCTGTTCTTAGCACAGAGGCTCACTCTAGCTCTCTCCGTGTGCAGATGTACCTATCTAGGCCTATGTATCTGTAGACTGGAATGTACCTTCCACACGCGCACAGAACGCAGTAATGTCCATATATTATGGTATAATGTAAATAATCACACATGGTGGTTTATATTCCCACGTAGACACAGGCTGGTTTCCATTCCCACCTCTCCCGATTGGCCGTGTGACTTGAGACAAGTCCCTTGTCTCACTCATTGTGAAACGGAACAGTAGTACCTTTCTCATACATTTTGTCCTGAAGATTTAAATAACCTCCTAGCTTAGAACAGTGCCCAGTGCAGAACATATGCTCAAAACTCATGAACTGTAAGCTTCTGTAGCTTGTCTCTGTCCCCAGCACCCTGAACTGGACTCACCGAGGAGCACCTGGCTGGTGTCAGGCAGAGGTGGGCTTCTCGCCTTGCGTGAGCATCTGTTCATCCCCCACACCAGGTGGCCTGAAGGGCTCACTCCTGTTTGTCAGGGGCAGGCATGGCTCACAGAATCCTTTCTTTGGCAGATTGAGTCCCCTAATTCGGTCTTACTAGGGCTAAGAAGATTAATTTCCCATGCCCACACACACTACAAATGTGTGCACAGAATGGGGTGCAGTGGTACACAGGAGCTCAGAAAGGTTCTTTCTTAGCTAAAATCCTATAAAAAGGAGCAACAAAGTACTTCCCAGAGGTGCCAGAAAAAGCACATGGGATATCTGATGTCAATCCCATTCCTGTTTCTATCACCTTCCCCTCTGATGACCCCTCTCTCTGTCACTCAGTCTGTGTTGGGACTCCCCACAGGATCAAGGTTCAGTGCAGGCTCTGAACTGACAGTGCTTCGGGGTCCAAATGCCAGGTCCACTGCTTCTTGGCTTTGTGACTTGGGACACATTATTTAGGCTATTTTAGGTTGTTATAGCCAGGAGGGACTCAAAAATCATATGGCTTATAGCAAGCATTTCATAACACTCCCAGGTGTTGTGTAAAAGCTACTAGAATGGAGGGTCCCCCCTCAGCTACCAAAAATGTACCCTCTCATAAGGGTTTCATACTGACGTATTCTCAAATGGACGAGCAAAGAAGCCACGTGTGGTGGCGAATGCCTGTACTCCCAGCACTCTGGGAGGCTGAGGAAGGAGACTTACAAGTTCAAGCCCAGCCCAGGCAACATGGCAAGACCTTGTCTCAGAATAAATGTTATAAAAGGGATTAGACATGTAGATTAATGCAAAGGTCCTGGGTTCAAACCCTAGTACCACACACACACACACAAAGACAAAAGGGGTGACCTTTCTTTAGTTCTTCTCTTGTCGTGGGGCCCAAAGCCTGGGCCTCAGTCTTCCCATAGATTAGAAATAGCAGCTCAGGGGCTGGGGATTTAGCAGTGGTTAGAGTGCTTCCCTTGTAAGCCCAAGGCCCTGAGTTTGATCCCCAGCACCCCCCCAAAAAAAAGAAATAGCAGCTCAGACTTGATCAGTGATTTTTAACTTTTTCCTTAGAAGCAGTAGAACCTTTAGTTGCTAAAGCAAAACCTGATCAACAATCTAACCCTGTAAATAGAAAATCTGCAGCTGGCGGATCTAAACTATCCCCATCTGAGAGTGAAACCGTATGGTTGACGAAAGACAGGGGAGGCTAGGTAAGTTCCAAAATACTTCATACAAACCCTGTGAAACTGCTAAGGCTAAATGACAGCCACATGCTCCTCTGTTTCTGATAGCCCAGCCTTCTATACCCACTAACAAAGTGGGAAGGACAACTAAAAAACAAACAAACAAACGGATATTGGCTAAGGTACTAGGAAGCCAAAGTCAGGGCTGAGCCAGGCCCAGGTGCCTGGTGCTGTACTCCAAAGACAGCTCACCGGCAAGATATAGGTACCACCTCCTGTCCGTCCTAGATGGAAGCAGGGATCCTTCCAAAAGGCCCCTCACAGCTGATGGTGCCACCGGGTCCCAGGAGACAAGAGTTGCCCGGCGTGGGCCTGGGGTGCCCCTTCACTCATCCGGTTTATTGAGAGTGACCCGCAGCCACAGCCTGTAAACTGTAGGAAGCTGCTGGGCATGGTGGCACACACCTGTAGTGCCAGTACCTGGGAGGCTGAGGCAGAAGAATCACAAGTTCAAAGCCAGCCTGGGCTACATGGCGAGTTCAAGGCCAGCCTGAACTACACAGTGAGACCCATCTCAAAAAATACCAAAAGAAGGGCTGGGGATTTAGCTCAAGTGGTAACGTGCTTGCCTAGCAACCACACAAGGACCTGAGTTCGATTCCTAGCGCCACAAAAAAAAAAAAAAAGCCAAAATCAAAACAAAACAAAAAACCTGTAGAAAGTCCCTTCCTTCCTCTGATAACCAGCTTTGGAGACCACACCTAGCCCTAGAGCTGCAGAGAGGGGTGTTGGAGATCACCCCCAGTGGATGATACCCCAGCCAGGTTTGTCACAGCCACTCCTAAAGCTTCACCCTGGGATAGCACTCACCCACATCAGCACCTTAGTCAGAAACTCTTACCTGAGACCAAATATTTAACCTCCCTAGGCCTACTGTCCTATTCTGTCACATGAAGATACTCTGTGTCCCATCTGAGGGACAGTAAAAATTCAATGACACATAATGTTAACAATCAGAGAAGCCCTTTACTGCTTGAAAGTGATTTCATATTTTATTTTTCCATAGACTCATTACACCAACTCAAGGAGGGATTGTATTACCCATTTTACAGCTGAAGAAACTGAGTCACAACCTGTTTCAAAAGAAGCTTCTCTGACCCCCGATGAGGTCAAAAGGCTGCCAAGTAACACTACTGTGTAATGATTAACTCCCAGATGCCAAACCCAGGCTGTGAAAGCGCTTTACCTGAGAGAAGCTTAAGGCAAGGAATAACTCATTGTCTATTCTACAGAAGCCTTTGATAGGCAATTCTTCTTCCTCCTCCACCAGGCTGCAAGTAGATTTCCTTAAGGGAACACAATTTTTCAATGTCCCAGAGCACTGGAGACACCCTGCATCCAGGGCTTTTTCTTCTGTCAGGGCCTGTCCAGAGGAATAAGGGGTCTCACCTGCTAGGACCTCAGTTCTCTCAAAGATGTTGCTGTCCTGGGCGGTGCTGGACATGGACACCTTGTTGGACAGGTCCTTCTCCCCTTCGAATGGCGGGACCTTCTTGGGGATGACTTCGTTCTCCTCCAGTTCTTTGTCTTCAGTGGGGACCTGGCGCCCAGGCCCCGCCCTCTCAGGGATGTGGTTATCTAGAGGGATCTGAGTATGGGGAGAGGAGAGCGATACACACGGAGTAAGTATGGACTGAACCACACAGTCCTGCACTAGGAACCAACAGCAACCTTTAAAAATTATGCTACTAAAACCCTTATTCTGACTTTTTTAGTATATCTGTCCCAAATAGGAAATGAATTTGATCAAAGGCACAGAGAGGTGGATGTTCCCATCGGCAGGCTGGTATTCTAGAGTAACCCCTTTGGAGGCAATTGGGAAAAACCCTAGAAACCACTTGCCCTGTAATGAAGGCAGTAAGTTTGCCTCTGGGATTCCATCCTATGGAGCTAAACCTGTGTCAAAAACACTTGCCACAGTTTAAGAATTTTAGGCTAGCGAGAAACCATAAACAATTTTTCCATCAATAAGGAGAATCAAGTGAACTATTACACAGCCTATGAAAATGACAAGCACAAGAGAAGTACTCAGGACCACTGGAAGTGGGCGATAGGGTACACAGAATTGTATACAATTGGATATCAGCGCTGGAAACAGCTACCAGGGCATAGAGAAGGAGCCGGAGTTGATAGTGATTATCCTAACCACAGTTGTGCCTGTCCCAAATCGAACTGAGGGACGCAGATAAACAGGCTTCTTGCAGAACGGAGTCACGCCCTTCACTTATTTTGCCCCCGGGTGCCGCATTTTCTGCCTGTCCCAACAAGTTGTGTTACACAGGAGGTGGGAGACATACGCCATACTTACCAAGGATTGGATCACTTCCGGGATGGTCCCGTGGTTCAAATCATCTGGAAGGTCAGAGTGGCTGTGTGAGTGTGAGGCCCATTAACCCCTCAGCCATGGCTGGTGGGCGTCCTCCCGTATAACCAGCCCCTATACGCTCCTCGTCCAGCCAATGAACAGTCACCGAATCTGAAAAGCGGGGCTCCTAAGACCTTCCTTCCTGACTTTCACAGCGCTATGTGCACTGCTAGCTAGGCAGGTGCTGTGCAGGCTCCAGACCCTGGTTAAGTGTGAATCCCAAGACCAACAGCAATATCTGCTGGAGTACTTGTTCAGTATGCTTGAAGCCCTGGGTTCAATCCCCACTATCAATAATTAACCAATCAATCAATCGATGTACTGAGATGATGGCTATGTTAACTTGCTTCACTATAAAAACCTTTTACTATCTACATGTATCCCATAACATGTTGCATAGTTTAAATATACACAATAAGCTGGCATGGTGGTGCAAGCCTGTAACCCCAGCACTTGTGAGGCTGAGGCAGGAGGACTGCCATAGGTTCGAGGCCAGCCTGGGCTACATAATGAGTTCAAGGCAACCCGAACTACATAGTGGGACCCCGTCTCAAAAAAAACCAACCCCAAATATACACAATAAAATTCACTTTTAAAACACATATTTACTGAGTGCTTGGTATTTGCCAAGAATTCAGATCAGTCCCACAACACTGATATAGAGCCATTATTATTGCCATTGTACAAGTTAGGAAACCAAAGCTCAGAGGTGACAGAGTCAAGGTTTGAGCTCATGACTTTTTATTTTTATTTATTATTATTATTATTATTATTATTATTATTATTATTATTTTGGTTGTTTGAGATAGGATCTCGCTACTCAGTGGCAGTTCAGGCTACCCTTAAACTCACTGTGTAGCCCGGGCTGCCTCCAACTCACAGCGATCCTCCTGCCTCAACCTACTGAGTACTGGGATAATAGGGGTATGACATCACGCCCAGCAGCATGACTATTTTTATTTTGTTTTGTTTTGTTTTGAACTCAGGACTTCGTGACTTAAAAGCTCAAACTCAGAGTTCTAGGAGGGAGGTTTCTCAGCAGCTGTCTTGTACAGGCCAAGGCCAGGAATCAAACATCACGGAAGGCAGCGGCCCCTGGTCTGGCCTCAGTCCCTTCGCCTTCCCCTAACCCCACTGAAGCAGGGTCCCCAGTCACATCTCCTCCTACGCATGCTGCTCCCAGCCCATCCCCACTTCTGAAGTAGTACTTTGTCTTTCCAAAGGAAGAAAAACACTCCATGGGTCCTCCTCTCCGCCCCTGCCCCACCCCCACCATTCCCTCCACCAAAGGGAGGCACCAATGAGGACAGGTTCGGGCCAGTGCCAGGAAATACAGAGCTACACAACTCTGTATGAATTCAAAGCAGCACACAACTGGCTCCTGGCAGTCTCGGGGATAGAAAAGGTTAAACCAGTTACTTTCATTTCCCCTATTGAGGGCCAGGCAGGGCACTGTAGGGAAATCACCACAAAAATCTACATCCCCAGCATGGTCACCCTGCTTACTGATGCGGCCACCATCCTCTCATACCCGTGCCCCAGCCGCCCAGCATGTCCTCCATACCTGAATCTCCAGAGCCTGACAGCTCCAAGTCATCAGGTTCCTGCCCCAGCCCCGCAACGTCTTCATCATCAGGCAGAGCTCCAGAAAAGTACTGGCCTTCTAAGAGATCGTGGGGGTCGATGACCACAGTCTCTCGGATCTGGGAGGAAGAACGGAAAAATATCAGCTGATACACCCCAAATGCTCCAGAACAGCAGATCCCCAAAACCACAGAAGTAGACTTTCGGGTACTAACAGGGGACAGAGCCAGAGTCTTGTGACTTGTGTCCTGGATCCTGCTCTGCCCCTGACTTGCTATATGCCCTCAGGAAAGTCTCTTTCCCACTCTGGATTGATAAAAATAATAAAGGTGTTAATAAGCAAATTCTCAATATTACTAGGTACCATTTACCTGAGCGCTTGAGATTTGCCAAGCCCTGTTTTTAATAACTCTTGACAATATGTTAACTTATTATACAACCCAGGAAACTGGGCTTCCAAGACTTTAAAATCATTTTCTTGGGTGACACAGCTGGCAGATGGAGGGAGGACAGCACACAGGGCTGCCTGACTTCCAGGCCAGTGGTGCCCATGCGTGGAGGCAGCCCCGGGACACTCTCCTCCAGGGTCCTGTGACGCAGCGGCAGCTGATTCACAAGGCAGGGAGTAGACTGGCCCTGGTCCTGGTCCTGCCCAGTCTGGGACACCTTTCCCAGCTGAGTCAGACTGGGCTGGACAGGCTCACTCCCACCCCAAGACAGCCTCGGGGTTAGGGAACTACTCAGACCTGGTGACTCAAGAACATACTCCTGCAGTCTTATCTCCCAAACATCTCCCACGGATCTGTCCTGCTGCCAGGACGATGACAAGCACGGTCCCTGCCCTCACACACAATCCACTCTAGCAGCCCTGAGGGTCACTCAGCACCCACTCTGTGGAAACCTAGCTGGTCATGGCAGTCTGAGGTCCAGACCCACCAAGCAGTTCTCAAAAATAAACTATTCAAGGTCCAAAGAGACCAAGAACTTTCCCAGGACCCTGTAGAATACCAGTTACTCTGGGCCCATCCCCTAGTTTAGGCAAGTGGAAAACAAAGCTCCCCCAGGAGTACAGGAAGCATTGGATGCCCACCACTCTTCCTCCAGCTTCTGGCCTTGGGTTTCCACCTGCCCACACAACAACCTTGAGCAAAGTTCATTATTTCACTCCCACAAGACAGCCCCATCTCTCCAGATCCCATGACCGCGGGAGGTGGGCTCTGCTCAGAACCGCAGAACAAGGGCTGGGGATTCGGTTCAGTGGTTAGAGTGCTTGCCCAGCAAGTACAAGGCGCTGAGTTCGATCCCCGCCACCAAAAAACAAACAAACAAACAAACAAAAAAAACAAAACTACAGGATACAAGCTAGAGAGCCCAGGCTGGTCCTGTCCTTCCCTTTCACAGAATTTGGGACATAAGCAAATAATTAGCGAATTGCCTAAGGTCACAGTGTTAGCTACATAGCATAGCTCAGAGGAGGAAGAGTCCAGAGCCCTGTTTCTAAGTGCCATGAGCTGTCCTTCACCAAGGGAGAGACGGCCAGTGACCCAGCAGGAATTCTGAGAAGGAACATCCGTCCCTAAGACAAGAGATCCAGGAAAGCCGCTTCAGAAACCGGGTTCTTCCTGAACTCTCCCCTCTGGCTTCCGGGGAGAGGCGGTGGAAACTGGCCATGCCCTCTTCCACCCCCGCGGGGCGGATGCTGGATGCCCGGAAGGGAAAAGGGTCATTGGGGAGGAAGGCAGTGGGCAGGCATCCCTCTCTCCCCGGGGGCAGGAGAATGTTTGCTGAATGCCTGGCACACAAGCGGGTGGAGAGCCCGAAGGGGTTAAGCCCTGGTTACGGATGACTTCATGACTCGGGAATCAGAAGCTGTTGAGCTGCTGGCGCTGGAATTCCAGCCCCCGCACACAGCCTGTGCCTGTGGCTTTGGTTTGGCAGTGCAGGGGGAAGGCTCCGCCATCGCCATCGTTGCGCAAGTACCTGTACCTAGGGCTGGGTCCCGGTGCTCCTACCGCCACCTCCTGCTGCAAATTCCCCTCAAATGGCAAGGCCCCTGTGGCTCACCCAGTGTCAGGCCTTAACTAAGCACTTGGCGTGACAGAGGTCTCTTAAGAGACCCTTTTTGCAGAGGTGGAAGCGAGGACTCAGAAAGGTAGTCACTTGTCTACAGGTCACATGGGCAGAAAGGGGCCACACTGGGCTAGACCCCAGGCATGAGCCACTCGGATTTTAACCACATACACATAAACACGTATGTGAACATATCTGTGCATAATGTTGCCAACCTATCCCAGGCTAGAAAGAAGCCTCGTTAAATGAATGCATCAGACGTAGCCAAGTGAGAGAAAAAAGGTACTTTCGGCCCTTGACCTGGCTCGGAAACCAGACTGGCTGTGGGCGTCAGAGTTCAAAGTCCTCAGGGCAGAGGCCGCGGCTCCAGCCCGGGCCTGGGGATAAACAGAGGCTGGGATTGCAAGATAGGTGTCAGGGCCAGCAAGCTCTCCTACCTGCCTCATCCCAGCAGCTGTGGAATGTTGTGCATGATGCCAACCTGTTTCTTAGTATGTGAAAGCGCTACAGAGTGTTTCAAAACAACCCAGCAGATTAGCACACCGCTGGGTGTTAGTAATCACCTCCATTTACATCAGAGAAAGGAAGACTAAGAGAGAAGGCGGGGTGTGAAGATCTGCCGGCAGGATGGTGGAAACCAAGATTATTCCCAGCTTAGCCCTCTTCCAGAGCACCCGATCATCCCTCACCCTTCATTTTTATACCAGGTCGTAGAGGAGACAAACAGTTAGTCTAGGTCACACAGGGGGTCAGTGGCATGGCCAAGATCAGATCCTTGCTCCAGACCTCCAGAAGGAAAGAGTAGAAGATTGGAGGAGGCTTCCCTCCCACAGCAACTCAAGGGGCGTGGGAGGTAGCGCTGCCAGCAGGACGTGGGGAACCAAATCCTTCTCAGGCTCCACAGGTACCCTCTCTGCCGCCTTCTGGTCCCTTCTCTGCCCAGGATCTCTGATGAGAGGGAAACTCCCAAGTGAGCAGGAGTCATTCAGGACGAGGCCAGGAAGACAGGGCCAAGGCCCATGGGATTGTGGGCAATCGCCTTTTTTTTTTTTTTTTTTTGGTAGGGATTGGGAAGGCACCAACAGCCCTCCCCCATCTTCTTTTCAGACAAGGTCCATTCAGTCTGGGGTGGTTTTGAAAAGCCAGGCCACCCAGCAGCCAGGCCCAGCCCTGACCAGAGAGGGACCTCGCCCTGCTCCTGGCTAAGGATGTGGTCTGTTCTCCTCGGTTCACCCCGTCCCCGCCCAGGCACGTGTGTGCATTCACATGTGTGTACACGCACAGGAACCCTCTCGGAGCCCTTGGGTCTCCCTGCACCTTTGTCCCTTTTATAGTCATGCAACAGAAATCACCAGCTGAATAAGGCAAGGGGCCTGTGCCCCAGAGACCTTGCTTGCCCTGTGGCTGGTGGGCACCTGAAGCGGTGCCTCAGGGGATTAAAAATGCTGGATTCCTTCCCAAACTATGTAGGAGAAAGAAGACTGGGCAGGTGTGTTTTTGCTTTATAGGAACTAACACCTGCTGAAGCCAGTGAGCCCAAACGTCTCATTTTATAACCTCTCAGATTAGAAGGCAAAGGACAATGCCAAGGTCACCCAAGCAGCTGGCAGCAGAGCCAGACTGAGAAGCTAGGTCCCTTAGCTGCCAGGCTGGAAGCAAGCCTTGGCTAAGGGTTCTCAGCAAATCTGTGGCCAGCAGCCGTCACTCCAGTATAATTCTAGCCCTCAGGCTACAGCATAAGGCTAGGGAAAGGTCACCAACCCTATCCCAAAGGCCTACAGCCTCTGTTACCCAAGAAAAAGCATGGAAGCTGGGGTGACAAATAGGGGTATCCACTACATGCCAGGCAGCCTGCTGGGCTATCTCTCTGTCTTTGAGCTCATTTAATTGGCCCAACAGAACTGTAAGGTGCATGCCCATTTTGCAGATGAAAAAACTGAGTCGAGCCATTCATCCAAAATCATATGGAACTGGGATTCAAACTAGGACTTTCTCAAGACCGTTCCATAACCACAACCAGGCTTCTCACTACTCTTCACCTCTCCACCCTAACCCAACAGCCCACGACACTGCCCAAGCCAGGGCTCCAGGCCATCCCTTCTCCTGCCCAGGAGTAAACAAAGGTGAAAGTGATATTGCTAAAACAAAGAAACAGAAACTTGGCTGGAGTACCAGGGAGGAGTTCAGGGTCAAGGCTTGGTTAACCGTGAACTAATGAGAGCTCTCCTCCACCTGCCTCCTCCCCAGGGAACGCAGGATCAGGGCCACCGCCGATCCTTCTTTCGGGAAGCAAGAACAGAAGGGGAATAACTGAGCAAGCCAAACTTGGCGGGTGGGATGAATATTCTCGAGCTCCAACTGCTGTGCCCACCAAAGTGATATGGGCTGCAGATCCATGGGAGGGTGTACAGTACACACCTCCACCCCCGCCCCATTCTGAAGGGTCTGACAGAACAGGCAAGATCCAGCAGCAAACCACAGTCTCACTATGTCCTAACTACACACGCCTAAGAGGTATTACGGCTCTTAAATTCTCAGTTTCCTCCTTTGTAACCAGGGCTGTTAACACCTTACCAAGTGATGAGAACGAAGGGAAATCCATGTATGTGTATGAGGGATCCAGCAGGTGGCCTGGCACACAGCAGATGTTCAGTGAACGGTGGCTATTATGAACCCCCACATGTCTTTCTTCTGGCTACAGGGATTAGTGCTTCAAGGGTAGGTAAAGCAAGTTGTGTGAGCTGCACGGAAGCAGTTCCAGTGCTGGAGAGAAACTGGCCAGTAGACAAGGGGGTACTTTGTAAGCTACAAAGGGACATAACCCTTCTGAGACCAGAGACTTTCAAAAACCAACGGGTCCCTTCAGATGATACAAGAGAAAAAGACCCAGAGATGATGGGTAGAGACCTACCCAAAGTCACACAGCTTTCAGCACCTGTCTTAAGCAAATGGAGAGAGAAAATTTGTTATTTTTCCAGAAGGAGCAGATGGCACTGACCATAGACATGAAATTCTACCAGGAACTTGCATCCTCAGAGTATTTCCTGACTTGTCTAAGGGACAATAAATGTCTAGAAGGCAAAAAGAAATCCTGTGCCAATCGAGGATGGTGCTCTGGTACCTGAAGGGTTAAACCAGGACTCCAGGTCTGGGGTGGGGGGTGGAGTGAGGGTTCAAATGTCAGCTCTGCCCTCTCCAAGGTCGGGTTACTCTGAACACAATCGCTAGAAGACAGCCAGGCCTGGCACTGCCAGCAGCCAGCTTTTCACCAAGCCCCAGGGCAGGCCATTCCCACAGCAAGGACTCCAGGATCCTGGGGTGCCGGCTCAGAATGAGGGGGGAGGTGATTCTGGAGCCTCTGGAAAACTCCTACCAATCCAGCACCCAGGTCACTAACTCCCTAGGTGGTCTTGGGTGACTCCCTCTGTGGGCCTCAGTTTCCCAATTTATAAAAGACACGACTCAAAGAGACAAGCCTCCTCTGTCCTGAGGCCTGGTAACCAAACTGGGCACTGCTCCGATTACCAGTGGAGACAGCTGGGAGGGGCTGGCTCCCTCAGGGCCTCGGAGACAGAGGTGCATTGAAGCTGGGGCTTGTAATCTAGGCAGCAGATCCGAAATCCCTGCTGGATCCACAGCCAGCCGGGAGGCTCTCAGGCCTCAAACAAGCCTCTTGTGTTCTGAGCAGTCGACAGCCTACTGAGCAGCCTTGTCTCAGCAGATTAGATCCACCCGGGTGCTGGCTTCCAGCCCCTTCTAACCACCCCCGCCACCCGGGGAAGCCACAGCTCCAGACCAGGTCAGTCTGTGCCACCGTGGCTCCCGACGGGGCTTCCCCGAGGCAAGGAGTGGCCCCGCTCTGGGTGCCCAGCTCAGCCATTCGCCGCCCAGAAGTCTGAGTGGCGTAGCCAGTCCCCACAGGCTGGGCTGCCACCACCCAGCTTCGTCCAGTCACTGTTTCCACACACGCCAGCCTCTGCCTACCTCCCGTTTCCATTACCCCAGGTGTCGCCTGACTAGCAGCCTCTCCTCTGCCAGAGAAAACTGGGGCGGCCAATCCCTGGGCATGAAGGGCACGAGAGGGGCTGCCGCAGGGTAAAAAGTTGGGGGTACTGAACAGGAGGGGCTGGCCCAGGGTGGGGGTGGGAGAAACAGGGGACGCCAGAGGTGGGTGGGAAGTAAAGAAAGTGAATGGCGACCAAACTGGAAAGAACCGTTAAGATCAGAGTGATCTTTTGGAGGAGTCTTGAAGTCCTCTGAAAATAAAAACATCTGAACCCCAAGGTCTGTAACAACCATTTGTATTTCCAATGTGGGCACAGACACCACCTCCCCAAAGCCAAACTCCGGCCAAGTTAGGGTCCCTTGTCTGGCCGCTAATCATAAACTCAAGCCAGCACTTTACAAGTTTGCCGAACACCGATTATAGCCCTTGAGTGACACAGGTGTTTTATAGAGGACACCAGGGTTCTCACAGCAACAAAGTGACTTATTAACTAACTGTGTGCCCCTGGTTTGAGTGGCTGGGCTGGGACAGAGACTCGGGTTCTCCGGTTATAAAATCTACCCACTTTTGCAGTTACCCAGCCTCTAGCAGACAAGGCCAGGAATATGCCCAAAGGTCACCAGTGAGTTAAAGACAAACCAGCCCAAGAAGGAGGGCTTCATATTCTCCTTGGGTTAAATCAGACCGCTGACTGTTGACATGTGTTCTCCCCTCTCTGGGAAACAGTGCAATAAAAAAAAAAAAAAAAAATGCAGGAAAACTGCCTTTCAGAACACTGAACCTTTTCTGTCCATGATCGCTCCACCCCGCCCCCAAAACCTAGAGTACTATCTGCAATCGCTCAGCCTGTTAACACTAGAAACTCTGCCCCTCTTAATACAGGAGGGTGATCAAGTTCTGGGCAATGTCCCGAGTGGCCAGATACCCTTGGCAAGTCCCTTACCCGCCTCTCCCTGCAGGCTGCAAACTGCTCAGTGTGGGGATCCTGGAGATCCTGGCAGCAGAGGTGGGGCTGCCAGGAACTGGTTCTTGTTTAAATATAAACCCATCGAATAATTAGCAAACAGCCGACTTTTAAAATACACAAATAGGAGATTTGGGCTCCCTCAGCCCCACCCTGGACTCTTCCCTTTCCACTCCGTGGTGGAGTTAGATATAGGAGAGAAAAAGAAGTTTTCTAGGACCCTGGGCAAGGCAAGGAAAGGGTGCTAAGGGCTGCCTGCTCTACACCAGGCATTATACTAGCGGTGGCGAACCCACGGCCCTCGCGCGGCAGCAGGCCATTTGTATCTCTGAAAACTCTAAAAAGGTTCATCATCACTGCTCTGTAATATACTAGGTGCCTTTATTTGCAGCCTTGTCATCTTTAAACCTCTCCAAAAGGCGTCACAATCTCCACCACCCACAGTGCTGGAAACGGTACCTAGGACCCCTATTGCAGGGCAACATGCCCAGCCTGGCATCCGGATCTTCTTTACAGACCAGGAAACTGGGCTCAGAGAGGCTGAGTAGCACATCCACAGTTATGTCCTTAGCAAGAGATGGAATTAGATCTGCCTAACCAACATTGAACCAATGTTTCAAGCCTCCAGGCCACCCCAGGAAAAAAGAGGCCGCAAAAACATCACAGAATGAATCCTAAGTCAATCAAACTTGAACTACAGGGGCTCAGCTCTATGAACTACACCAGTTGAAGCCTCAGTTTTGCTTCAAGGAGGGACAAAAAAAAAAAGTACTACTTGCTCTGCAGGGGTCTAAAGACCTATTCTGAGGAACAGCTGAATTCTTCATTGTCAAGATCCATAGAGGGGCAAGAGGCTGCCTTGCCAAGGCACCCAGGACAAGTACTTCCCACATGTTCCCCGAGGGCTCAAGACACTAAGATGTTGATTTCCAAAGGACAAGGTAAAAGTCACACTCATTCCAACATCCCCACCACAGAGTTATCCTATTAGCTAACGCTGAAAGGAAGTGGGTGACTCAGGCAAGTTACACTAGCCTGCAGTGACTCAGAGTCCTATCCATCCCCTTCCCCCAACTTTACGCATTTATTTGGAAGTCACACCCTCCCATCCAATCAAGGAGGCTGAAAGACAGCTCCTCTCCACAGGGAACTGGGGCTGGGAGCCCAGCTCCTCATTCAGGCCGCCTCAGCACTAGGAGTCCTTGGAAAAGGCCCCTGTTTCTAGGCGCTGGGGATGGCAGGAGCTGAATATCTATCCCACTTCACCTCTGACTTGGGGACTTGTTTTAGACTTTTTACCAAAGAGGCCAAGAAAGCTCCCCTCCCTTCATCAATGAGGTCTCAGGGGAGGAAGGACCATTAGGAGGCAAAGGTTCAACCTCCTTATTTTAGAACTGGAAACACTAAGACCCAGACACAGGGAATGTTTGTTCAAGGTCACCTAGCAATAAAGCAGAATCCAAGGTATCTACCATCAAACACAGCAAATCTCATCTGGAATGTTCTCTGAGGACGATCGAACCAGATTATCTTGTACTATCATTCTGACCTGGTTCGGACCATGGCAAGCCATGAGACATTCCTCTAAGTGTCAGTTTCCTCTAAAGAGGAGATAAAAATACCTAGTATTACTGGGAGACATTTCTACTAGTAGTAAATAACCTCGATGCATCTTGTACTATGACGTTACATGCATGAATTTATTCATTCATATAAACATTTCCTGAGTACCATGGGACACATATTTCCCTAAAATAAATAAAGCAGAGTTCCTGCCTTGAGTATGCAGTGAGAGGACGTCTGTTAACTCACAGAAGGGAATGCCTTAGATGTCTTTATAGTTTCCATAGCCTCTTTTGAATAGTGAGTCCTTAATTATTAATCAAATATCAGCACTGGGAAAGGCTCTCCAAGCCAATCAGCTCAATCCCTTCATTTTACAGATGGCAGACGGCAGCCCAAAGAGGGCAAGGGACCTGCCTCCGTCCTTGTGGAGCCCTCCAAAGCATGGCACAAAGATTTTCCTGGGTGTTTGGTAACTCACACTGGGTTCTCAAAAAGTCCCAAGAGTTCTCACTGGCCACTCAAGGGTCCTAGAACTCCCTGGACTTCCGCTCCACTTCTGGAGAGCCAATGAGAGAATTCTCAAGCAGGCCAGAAATGTCTTTAAGATGAAGTACACCTGGTGGGTGGAGGACATTTCCCCAAAACTGCCTGGGCCTGGAGCCAAGTCAGGGGCACAGCCCCTGGGCAGCAACACTTTTGCCCACCCCCACTCCCAAAACAAGGGTGTCTTTAATTGGCCAGGAGGGAGTGGCAGGAAGGCAGATCAGGGGAATGCTCCCAGCTGGACAGGAAGAACTGGTTTAGGATGGCAAACCCCCGCCAAACAGAGGAGAGGGCAGCTAGATACTTAGCCTGGGTTCCTTTCCCAAAACCTGAGGCACTAAGAGGGGAATGGCACCAAAGGGCAGGGCAGGATTTTGGATTAAACCTAAAATTTGGGGAGGGACCCTAATAGCACTGATAGAGAGGGGACTATTAGCTATTCTGATGACCTGGATGCTCTCGGCTAGCCCAAGGTGGTACCATTTTATCTCTCTCAGTTCCGTCATGTAGAGAGTGGGCATAATATAATCTCCACATGCTAGTTTTTTGTGGTGATAAAATGCATCAGATCCGGCTTATGGAAAGTATTCAAAGCAGGAATGGTGATACAAGCCTGTAATCCCAAAAATCAGGAGGCTGAGGCAGGAGGATCAAAGTTCCAGGTCACCCTGGACTACACAGTGAGATACTGTCAAAAAAAGAAAGAAAGAAAGAAAGAAAGAAAGAAAGAAAGAAAGAAAGAAAGAAAGGGAGAAGAGAAAAAGAAAATGTACTCAATAGTGGTTGGGGATTTAGCTCAAGCGGTAGAGTACTTGCCTAGTGAGCGCAAGGCCCTGAATTGGATCCCCAGAACCCAAAAGAAAAAAAAAGAAAGAAAATGTCCTCAATAAATCATAACTGCTGTTAGCAAATTCCTTCTCCTTGGGCCTCATTTTTCTCCACCCGAAAGAAGAAAAGGGCAAACCGGATCATCTCTCCAGTCTAAACGAAATGTGACCTGGTCTGATTTTTCCAGCCATTACCCGGGAGTTGGGGGTACTGAGAAGGAGAAGCCCTATGCCCCAATTAGAAGCAAGAGGTCAGTGACATTAGCCAAGAAGAGAGAGCTGAGGACAGAGTGAGAGACTGACACCTCGCTCAGGAAGCAGCTGCTTGGGCTGACTAGTGCTCCCCTAGCTGGTGGGTTGAAGGACTGGCAGGGCTCCCTTCCCCAAGCCACATTCGTCTAACTCTCCTGGATAGCACTGTCTGCTCCTCCTCCCTAAGCACTTGTAGGTTCAGCAGCCCCCCCAGCCTGGTCTAGCATGTGACTGCCCATGTGGTTGCCCCAGCCACCTTCCAGGTCCTTTCTTCTTCTTCCCCTTACCACCCAGCCAGGGTTCCTTGGGAAGCCTCCCAACTCACTTAGAGCACAGCACCAAGGAAGCAGATGTGTGTTCAGCCGCCAACTCTGCACAAAGATACCCTTGCTTTGGGGACATCATTGCCTTGCCATGGACTTCTGTTTCTTCCACTTCAGAATTCCTTGAGGTTTCCAGTCCCAAAACCTCTAGATGAGTCTTCAGTTACCCAGCGACAGGACACAAGAGTAGCCTCTTGGGCCAAAGGTTAAGATAAAAGCAGGAATTGGAAGCCTAGTTGCCTAACTGGCATTTGCCTCAGACTTTATTAGCTAGCTGTGTGACCTTCGGCAAATTACTTAACCTCTCTAGCCTCAGGACCAATTTAAGAACAGTAAACAGTAGGATTGTAGCTGTTGACAGAGATATTAGAACAGAACCAGACACACCGAAAGCAGTAAATGTTTGTAACCATAACTGCAGCACTAAAACTGCGCTGGGGTGGGGGGAGGGTACTGCTCCGGGTCTACTCATTTCTCAACAAGAAGCCACAATCAGAATCATCGCTCTCCTGAATAAGTACGGAGGAAAAGGAGGCCCAGGACTTTCAAAGGAATTACTCTAACATTAATGATTAAACTACAGGAATTCACTCCCCCTAAAAACTGGGGCTACAGAACACACTGCCCAAGCAGTCTCCATGCCCTCCCTCACCTTCCCAGATGAGAGCCTCTCCCTTTTCCTGCTGTTGGGATGGAGCTTGGGGCGGCCCAAGGCTGTGTAAACTATGCCGGGCGTCCGTGGACATCGAAAAGGAAATTTCTATAGGCTCACTGAGGCCTTCTCTTCCCCAGTCCCCCTCATTCCATGCAAGGCGAAGCTTCGGGTTCCCCACGTGCAGCTCATCTGAAATGCACACTTGTTACAGAAAGCAGAGGCTCCACTCTTGGCAAAGTACTAAGCATAAGCCGTCCCTCCTTAAAGATCGGAGTCTCAACTTTCTAGGGGCCCTGAAGCAGCAGTAGTCACCTCTTGTCCACTCCCCCAAACAATTTGTGCATGTAGGGAAGGTCACACACACACACACACACACACACACACACACCAGACGTCAGGGGCCAGGACAGAGGTCAGGACACATCCCTAATCTTCTCCCCGGCGCGCTGCCCCTCATCCCTGGGCCATCTCTGGAACCGCCGGCTCTGGGCGCCTAGAGGAGGCGAGGATCTCGCGCTCGGAGCCGGCCCCGGATCACGGCGAAAGGGCGAGGGTGCGTGAGGACAGGCGCTGACACCGGCTTAGTCACGTCGGAGCCGGCAGCCCGCGGCGGGGCTGCGGCCAGGGGAGGCGGGAAGAGCAACAGGCCGGGCGCACGGCGCGCGCAGGAGCCGCCCGGGAACCTCCCCGCGACCCCAAAGCAAAGTTCCCAGCCGAGTTCCCGGCTCGCGGTCCAGCCGGGAGCGGCGCGGCCCCCCGAGCACACGCGCACCCAGCGCCCGGGAACGAGAGAGGCACCGGGCCCCGCACCTCCCCCCGAGTGCTCCAAACACCCACCGACTCGGTGGTGGCGGCCGGATTGCCGACGAGCAGCAGCAGCAGGAGCGCAAGCGGGCGGGCGGGCGCCATGGCGCGGGAGCACTAGCGCGCGGGCTGCCGAGTGGCCCCGAGCGGCGCCGGCGCTGCTTATAGGCGGCGGCCCGCCCCGCCCCGCCCGCCGCGCCCGGCCACCCGCACCCCGCCCGGAATTCCCCCGCGCGCGCGCCCGCCCGCCCGCGGAGCTGGGAAGCCCGGGGCGCTGTCTGTGCGCGCAGCCCGCGCCGGGTCCGCCCTCACCGGACCTGCAGCCCGCTGGCTTCGTGTGACCCACTCCTGGGCCGGCCGGGAGATCCCTGGGGCTGATCTCATTATAGAGCTGGGGACGCTGACACCCAGGAACCACAGAGACCTGCCCAGGGTCTTCCTTTTCGACCAACCTTCAGGCCAGGTGTGCTCCCTCCAGAGGGAGCCGAAGACTTCCCGGATGGGACGTGAACACGGGTGGTTTTAAGACGGGAATCGGCGAACCTTTTTGTAAAGGACCGACCAGGTCAGGCTTTGCTGGCCTTGGAATCTCGGCTGCAGTAATTCGCTCTCCTGTCATACGGCTCAAAAGCCCCCATAGGAAGACTGAAAAGAATGAGCCTGTCTCCACCCTGATAAAACATTATACATGGAAGCTGAAATTTGAATTTCATGTCATTTTCACGTGTCACGATTTTTTTTTTTTTTTTTGAGACAGGGTCTCGCTGTGTAGTCCAGGCTGCTCTTGAACTCACTGTGGAGCCCAGGCTGGCCTCAAACTCACAGCAATCCTCCTGCCTCAGCCTCCAGGGTGCTGGGATTACAGGCGTGCGCCACCACACCAAGTTTATGAAATATATTCTTTTGACTTTCCCCACCACCACTTAAAAATATAGAAATCATTCTTAGCAGTGGGCCAACAAAAACAGGCGACTGGCAGCAAACTTTGATCTCCAGGTGGCTGCTGTTTTAAGGGATTCATTTTTCAGATTAGCAACTTCCTAAAAAGCTTGGTCTCTCTAAAAAGCTTGGTCTCCATCGTCAAGTCAGCTTCCACCCTTTAGAAAAGAAAGTCATTTCAACTGGGCTTGGTGGCGCATCTCTCTATTCCCAAGTTGGAGCTTAGCCTGGACAATTTAGCGACTTAGAGAAACTGTCTTTAAAGATAAGAAAGGGCTGGGGATGTAGGTCAGTGTGAAGGCTCTGGATTCAATTCCTAATACTGTGAAGGCAGGAAGGAAGGAAGGAAGGAAAGAAGGAAGGAAGTTACTTGTCCCCTTTACCCCTCAGCATCCTAACAGTGCGTTTTGGTGGCAGGGAGGGGTAGTAAAATCTTCGAACCCCAAGTACAGTCACTATTGGAATTATTAGAGGATTAGAGGGGAGCATCCTGTGATGATCAAAGTTTAGAAGTTCCCTAGCTTTGTCTCTCTCTAACACATATACTGTACATGGTTCTAAGGGTTTATAACATGACTTTAGAACTGGGGTACTCTAACAGAGCACAGTGGCACAAACCTGTAATCCCCAGCTACTCACAGACTAAGAAGGGAAGATTGCAATTTCGAGGTCAGCCTGGGCAATTTAGGAAAACTCTGTCTTAAAATGGAATAAAAAGGGCTAGGAATGTAACTCCATGGTAGAGTGCTTGCCTGGGCTCAGTCCACATTACCACAAAATAACAACAATAATAATACCAACAAAATTCTAGAACTAGGGTATTTCGGCCTCTGTTGGCGCAGGTTCATATACTACTTTGCCTCCTGGAGAATTGAAAATGATTTCCCTTCTAGTTGCCACTGTCTTATGGCTTGTGTCTAGATGTGCCCCCGAAGCCTCAGGCACTCATAGGTGGGGCTTTTCGATGTGGCTGGATCTGGAGTGTGTGATGCTAGGATCACCGATGCAATGCTAGGATGGAGGGTATGAGTGCTGCTAGCCTGGATAAGACCTTGGGGACAGAAAGTTGCTTGTCACTTGTTGCGTATCATTGCTGCTGCTTTTCTTCTGCTCTGTGATGCTCTCTGCCAGGCCGCCCTGCCTTGGAGACAGCCGACTACGGACTGAAACCTCTACAAACTGTGAACCAAAATAAACCTTTCCTCCTTTAACTTTGGGTGTTGGGTGTTTTGTCTCAGCAAGAGAAAAGTAACTAAGACACCCACACACACCCCCACCCCCTGCACATGGGTCTCCGATCCTTTTTTTATTTTAAGACAAGGTCTCACTAGATTGCCCAGACTGGACTCAAACTTTTGATCCTCCTGCCTTAGTCTCCTGAGCAGCTGGGTTACAGGCCTGCACCAGCACCCCACCTGACTTCTCTTCTTATTATCAAAAAGTAAGTCTTTTGTGGCATAGAGCCTTGTGAGTCACCGACAGAATAGGGAATTGGGAAGAGACAAGCTGTATTTTTACCACACAGACACACAGCAGGTATCAATAATGCAAAGCATAGATAATAAGGCATTTGAGATAAATAGGATATGAAGAGTTTTGAGTACTTATTTTCTTGACTATGTATTTATTTATTTGGTGCTGTGATTAAACCCAGGGTCTGGCACATGCTAGGCAATGTTCTACCGCTAACTTATATATCCCCAGCCCTTCTTTGTTTTAAATATGATGTGTTGGATTCTAAGTTTATGTAATTTAGTTTTTAGTAATAGGTATGTTTTGCAACTGGCTCAAAACATTCCACAGAATGAACTGTGGTGAACAAGTACCAGCTGACACTAGCAGCTCTAACTTGACATCTATAAAAAATGAAAAATGGGAATAAAATTGTTGCTAAAGCATATCCCATTCTAGCACAAGTGATATTCCTCCAGGTTTAAGTGAACTAATTGGACAGGAAAAATTACTCCATCCAACTTATTAAAACAGTCATTTCAAAAAACTTTTTACTTTTTCTGCTTAATTATTATTTATCAAACTTTGTAGGACTAGTTTCACAAATGTTTACTGATGTCAAGTAATGTATTTTAAGAGGGTGTAGTTTATTTGATGTCAGCTCTACCTCAATAAAGCAGTTTAAATTGTTGTAGGACTTATTAAAATCGTCACATATTTACATTCTTTTGATTAATTGTGTACAATTATTATTTGGTCAACAATAATTATAATGACAGAAAAATTTAATATCTAGTCTTATGGTCATAGGAAGTAAAGTAATAATTCATTCTGTATTAATATTTTAAGTAAATAAACCTAATGTGCTTACTCCTCTGAAGCATAAAAATTAAAACAAAATCTTGTGGTAGAACATGGAGTGCAGATTTGAGTAGAAGTAGGAAAAGAAATGATGTACAACACCTGCCTGGGAGGAGAGTCTGTTTGTGTATTTTTTAAATGGCTAGTTGCAAGTATCAAATTGCTATGGCATTTAATTCAACTACATGCTTTTAAAAAAGAATGTAACCCCAAAAAATGATGTACCCATTTCACTTATGCAGGTATGAATCTACTATTTGCTGGAAATTACAAGTTTCACAACTATATAAACTTTTAATGAAAAATGTTTGGTGCCCGAAATAAAAGACAGATAAGAGGGAAAAAGGTATTGTAATCCAGCGCAGACAGTGTATCTAAAAGTGTACCTTGACTTAATACAATTGTCTTACGTGTTTTATATGTTCTTTGAACTATTAGTCTGGTTTTCAATCTGTATTATGATAATTTGCTTTATAAGATCTTATAAGTAAATGAATCTGATGGTGGAAAAATAAAAAGGAGGTAGAGGGAAGCGGGAAAAAGAAGGGAATTGAAATGCATTATGTACATGTCCTAATGTCCTACAATGAATGTAATCATTATATTCTGCAAACATGTAGTAATAGAAGTCCAAAAATAAAGAAATTTAAAAAAAGAAAAATGTTAGGTGCCTACTAAGAAGTACATATTTTTAAAATAACTTGCAGAGTATACTAATAGAAAAATGACTATGTTTACAGTTGAGTGAAAGCTTGTCTATAAAATTGTCCCAGTCCCTGGAATTAAGGAATTAATTTCCCCTTCATCATGTTCTGAGAATCCCTGAAGGTAGGCAACACGTTTAAATACAGTTATTTTCAGATTTATGGGTATGTTTTTGGTTTTGTTTGGTTTGAGTGCTGTTTGTTTGTTGAGATATGTAGTCCAGGCTGGCCTCAAACTCACCAATCTTCCTGCTTCAGCCTCCTGAGTACTGGGATTAAAGGCATACAAAATATTCTACTCTGTGCCTCCGTTCCTCATTTGTAACTTGACGGTCACTATAATTCTTGATAAGAATATTGACAGCGTGCTGCTTATCAGCACCATACCTAACACATATATGTTTTCTATTTTTATGATCAAACAAGTCGCCCTTGTAAGAGTTATTCCCTTCCCCAAGAGCTCCTCATACATGGTAAATATGTGATCCTCCGTTTTCAGAGCAGCTAAGGGACTAGATCATTGGATTCTCCCTTCCAGAAGAGCGATTCCTCCCTGGTTTTTCTCACTCCATGCAAATCCTGCTCCATTTCTAGATCATGACATCCTGGACTTTTCAGAGGCCACAAAATGTCCAGCCACTTGCATAACCACAGAAACCGGGAACACTGGCTCGGAAGGAATGATCCCGGATCGTTCGATGTAACAATACCCCTCTTCTAAGGCAGGCAAGCCAAAGTCCACACAGGGAGTCAGCACCCACCTCAGTATTTTGAAGAATTCTAAAAATAGCCCCTCCGGTTACCTTTTCTATTTGCTTTGCTTAATTTTTTTCTCGTGACATTTTCATTTATTCTTTTACTTGCTTATCATCTGTTTCCCCTCCAGACGTGAGTCCCAAGAAGGGAGGGACACTGTCTTGTCCACACATATATCCCTAGCACCTTGCCCGAGATCTGGCACAAGTTGTTGTTCAGTTAAAATTTGCTGTGTGGCACTGCAGATAAAAATTATGATTATAGAAAATGAAAGGGAAAACAGCAAAACCATTTCATGAAAATTCACTGGTGCTATTTTTATTGCAATAGAAAACATAAAACTTTACATTATAAGGAGGGAAGATCTTTATTTAATTCTTACTTTCAGGGAGAAGCCTACTTCCAGTAATCATATATTAGCAAATCAGCACATTCCCTGTTCGTAAAGCCAGCAGCTGTTTCTTCTGAAGTCATCAGAAGACATGCACTTTGCTAGCAGAATTTATTTTGGTTTTAGGTTTTTTTACCCCCCGGTGGCACAACTGAAATTTTGGAAACTTGATTCTTGTTATACACAAAATGAGTTGCCTTCCTGCGGTACTTTCATGTTAAATGTCCCTGGTGGTGATGGTCACTTAGCATGTTTATGTTTATAGAAATGCGGATGATAACGACAGATAGACTACTTGAGCCATAACTCGCCACGTGGATGATTGGATGGATGCTCCTTGGATGCCTCTCCTTAGAGGCTCATAGCACTTCACTCCTTTGGTCATTTACCAAGCAAACACCTGACCAGCTCTTAAGCAGTTCCCTGATTAGTGGACAATAACCCCCCAGTTACACAGCAGGCTAAGGATCTACTATATGCCAGACTCTGGGATGGAAACTTTACACGAATCTTCAATGTCTTAGCCCTGTTGTTGTAATCACAAGGAATTATGCCACTCTTGGGAGTTATTAGAAGGATCAAGAGGGCTGCAGACTAAAACTGGAGGAAAATAATCAGGCAGTGAGATGGCTCCATGGGCTGGTCCAGACTAATCTCCAGATGTTTGTTGGTGGGGGAGGGCTGGTGTTTGAGACAGGGTGTCGCTATGTAATTTAGGCTGGTCTCAGACATAGTGACCCTCCCGCCTCAGCCTCTTGAGTGATGAGATTACAGACATGCACCACCACGCCTGGCTCAATCTCTAGATTTTTGAGCCTGCACAGTCTTCTCAAGTGTCCCTTCTCCCCTACATGTGTGCTTCTCCCTCTTTTACTGGCCTCGTGGGTCTCTTGTTAGTCTGAATTTGAGGTCAGCAAGTCTGACTGACTTGGCCAGTGCTCATTCTTATTCCCTGAGCGAGCACCTGTAGGTCGGACCACTTTCCGAGTAACTACTTAGCCTACAGCCCGAACATCTTCTAGTTCCTAATATGCCCTGAGCAGATGTTGTATTTAGTTAGAAGGGAATGCTAAGCATCATCCTGGCCCTGGCTGTGTATCGTCTCTATTTACAGATGAGAAAATAGTCTAAGGGGAGAAATGACTATACTAAAGCTGTTCCTGCAAACCCAATGGATAAATACACTCTGCTGCTGTTTGCCACTGAGGTTTGGGGGCTGCATGTGAGGCAGCAAAAGTTAGCTAGTACAGGATTCAAACCCAATTTTCTCTGATTCTTTTTGCCTTCCTATGCTATCCCACTGAGTGCTATATCACTCATATAGCCCTGATTCCTATCACCCCCTAAACACACACATACACACACACACACACACACACACACACACACATACACACACACACCACAAAACATTTAAGAAGTATCTTGACCTCAAAGGAGCAAGGAGGAACCCACTGGAGATGCGATTAGAAAATGTGTCCCTCTGAGCCTCCTGCACACTAAGCTTACAATTCCCCTCCAGTCCATTCTGAGTGGCAGTTGGAGAAAGGCACAGATGATAACAATTCCAACCATTCAGAGTGTACTACATTGTCAGGCATCGTGGCACGCATCTGTAATCCTAGCTACTTGGAAGGCTGAGGCAGGAGGATTGCAAGTTCCAGGCCAGCCTGGACAATTTAGCAAGATCCTGTCTCAGAATAAAACAAGGGCAGGGGATATAGTTCAGTTTCAGTGGTAGAGTGGCCCTGGGTTCAACCCCTGTACTGAGAGAGGGAGAGAGAGAGAAAGAAGGAGGAGGCAGACAAGGAGGAGAGAAGAAGGAGAAGAAAGAAGAGGAATAAGAAGGAGGAGGAGAAAGAGGAGGAGGAGAGAAGAGAAGAGGAAGAGTACTATACAGTCTCTCAAAGAGAATTTGTCTACATTATTGTATTTTTATATCCAAAAAGCCCTGGAGGTAGCCAGAGTGGGTATTATCACAACCATCTTATGGAACAATGCCATTATAGGATCTCACTAAACATCTCAGACTGGTCCCAAACTTGCAGTCCTCCTGCCTCAGCCTCCCATGTAGCTGGGACTACAGTGCGCCACCAAGTCTGGCTACAGTCCTCAATAGAGACCATCATCTGTGAGCTTTCTAAGCAGTAGGCACAGCACCGTGTGATTCACAGGCCACAGAGCCTGGGGCTGCAGCGGACTGCAGCACGCTAAGTCAGTCAGTCGTCCTGCAAAGCTTTCCTTTTCCTCCGCCTCTTCCTGCTCCTGCCCATTCTTCTCTGATCCAGCAGCTGGTCTCGGCAGAGGGAGTGCAGTCCTGTTCTAGATGCCACAGAAACCAGAACTGGAGAGCTGCTGGTCCTGCAGAAGGGTGACGGGGCAGGGCCCGGTTCTGTCATCTGACGTGCATGCATCCATGCTGATTCACCTCCCAAATCTTGGTCTCCATTTTCTCCTCCTGGAAATGAGAACCATCACAGGAGGACCCCAGGGCTGTCACGAATGTGTATTTTCCTTGGCCTACCACATCCTTGCTCTGGTTTACTCTACTCATCTTTCAGGGCTTCACAGAAATGCTTCTTCCTCAGACACATTTCCCCAGAAGGCCAAACTGTATTCCTGCGCAAATTCTTTCCCTTAGCTTCCTTCATAGCATTCACTATAATTTGTACGTATACAATTACTGCTTTGTCTTCTGGCTTATTTCCTGTTTCCTGTACTAGACCACAAGCTCCCTGAAGGGAAGGAGCATTTCTGTTTTGCCACCATTCTGTGTACTCAGAGCCTAGCCGAGTGCTGGCTGTAGAGTAAGCACTCAGCAGATATTTCTTAGCTGAGGTGAATGAGTGAGTCTGCTCCCCTATTTTCCCCGTGTCTGTATTCCCCCAACTCCCTCCTGCAGGCTTAGCTCCTAGAGTGTTGTGAGCTGATAGCCAGGCAGTGAGCTGTAAACTGGACTTTCCTGGGCATGGGCTGGTGGCCTTAGCCTCCACTCTTACCTTTGCCCGCTCAATTCCTGCCACACCAGCCTCTTTGTTACTTCACAAATATGCCAGTCCTGCTCCTGCCTCACTTTGCACTTCTCTTGTCTGGAATGTTCTTCTCAGATACCTGGTGGCTCTATCCTTCACTTTAATTGTATCCCTTCTTAAATTCCACCTCTTCAGAGCTCTTTGCTGAATGCTGAATGCAATTTCTGAAATAATTTATCTCTTCATCTTTATTCCTTTATTTTTTTTAATGACACAGGGTCTCACTAGGTAGTTCAGGCTAGCCTTGAACTCACTTCACTATGTAGCCCAGGTTGGTCTAAATTTGTGGTGATCCTCCTGCCTCAGCCTCCTGACTGTGATGACTGCCAGCGTGCACCACACCACACCTGGCATTTTGCGGGATTTTGTTTGTTTGCAGTACTAGAAATTGAACTAAGGTGCACTCTACTACTAAGCTATGTCCCCAGTCCTTTAAAATTAATTTTTTAGTGTAATCTCACCCCTTGGGAGGCTGAGGCAGGAGGATACCATGAATTTGAGGCCAGCCTGGACTATACATAGTGAGTTTAAGGCCAGCATGAATTACAAAGGAAAACCTTGTCTCACAATTAAAAAAGAAAAAAATGTTTTCAGTCTGTCTTTATTTTGAAACAGAGTCTCACTAAATTTCCCCCAGCTGGCAAGCAAACTTGCTATCCTCCTGTCTCAGCCTCCCAAGTAGCTGAATTACAGGCGTGTGCTACCACACCTAGCTCATTACTTGAGGTTAAACGTTACATTGTCTATTGATTTGTTTGTTTTCTATTTTCTCCATGAGGTCAGCAATTTTCTCTTTATTGACTTACTTGTTTGCGTGCACATGTCCTGGAGCAGGTCCTCCTGGCACAAAGCAAATGTGAATGCATATATATTAAATGAGTGAGTGCATGGTGAAAGGAAGGTGTAGAAAACAACTTTGCTTTTTAAAACAAACCCTGAGTCTTTCAAGGTCAGAGTAAAGAATAACTTCTAGGTAGGCACTGGGAGTTTAGCAAACGACGGAGTCAAGAGTCAAGCTAAGTCTCGGCATGGTGATGCATGCTGGTAATCCCAGCCAGTTGGGAGGGAGAAAAATCAAAAGTTTGAGAGCTGAAAATAAGCTGAAAAGGGCTGGAGATAGAATTTGGTGATAGTGTATGTAGCCTTCGCACTGAAAAAAAGGCTAAGAAAACTTGATGAGGCCACAGAGCTTAAGAAAAAGTTCACTTTTCTTCTTTCTCTCCAGAGTGTCTTAGACCAGCACCTGGAAAAGAGTATTATTTAGGAAAAACAAGGTGAACTACTCAGAGGACCGGCCATCATCCACTCTCCTTAGGGAGACGGTTTGTAGGAGACGCAGACTATTAGGCAGAGAACACGGAAAACCAGTTCTTTGATCCTGAAAGAACAGAGTTTGCAGCAGAAAGATGTATTCTCTGGGTGTGTCTTCATTTGGGGAGGGGAGCAGCGCTGGGTCACACTTACTGCCTTGTACATGTTAGGCAAGTGCTCTACCTCTGAGCTACACCCAAGCCCTTGTTTTGCGTTTTCTTGTTTTGTTTTGTTTTTCCTGTACTTAGGATTGAATCCAGGGCCTTCGCGCTGAGCTACATTCCCGGCCCTTTTTAAAATTTTGAGCCAGGCTCTCACCAAGTTGCTAAATTGCATAGGCTGGGTTGGAATTTTCGATCCTCCTGCCTCAGCCTCCTAGAATTCTGGTGATACAGGTGTGCCCCACCACCCCTGGCCTTTGTTTTTCTTCAATTTTATTATTCCTGCTGACAAGACCCACCACACCCCAGCTGGTTACTGATTGCGAGTCACTTCCTGCTTTAAGCCTCAGTTACCTTATCTATAAAATGGGGAAAATGTCTATGCCTATCTCCCTGGGGCTGCTGGAACAATAAGATGAAGTCATTTAGGTGAAAGCTTCATGTAAACTGTAATGTCCACCGCATTTTATCAGGAGGAGGTAGTCTGTGGAGTCAGACTGACCTGGGTTGGAGTTCAGCTCTACCCACTCACTGGCAGTGTGCACTTGGATAAATAGTGTTCCTTCCTCATCTGAATGCGACTATTAATAGTATCTACAACTCGCAGACTTGTTTTAGAAATTAAATATGGTTTAGGCAAGATAATAGAAATGTCTAGGATACAGTAGGTGCTCAGAAAATGTTAGTCCTCAAACACAGACACACACACAGACACACACACAGTCCATCAAGCAGTCTGGACAGAAAAGTGGTCTCCGTCTAGAGGAGAAAACCTGCAGCCAATTAGCTCTTGTTTTCTAGTTTCCATTCTAAGAGAGGAACTCACTGGCCAGAGTCCAGAATGGTCACTGATGTGGAGAACAGAAAGCCAAATGCTAGCTTCTCACAGGGAGTTTCCAAAAAGCGTGAACACAGAGTTGCATAATCTGTTCCTGATACATGTATCTGTTGAAATGTTTCTATAAAATATTCCCTGAAAGGAAACATGTAATCTGAGCAGTAAAGCAGCCTAAGAGAAGGAGAAGGAAGGCGGGGAGGGAGGTGGGGAATCTTGGAAGTGTGGGTGTGATTAGAAAAAGAAGATACCCTGCTCATTGAGCTCTTATCATGTGCCACACAACATACTCACTCTGACACCTAAGAAGATCCTTGCCGTAGCTGGGGATAGTGGCTCATGCCTGTAATCCCAGCTACTTGGGAGGATGAGGCAGAAGGGTCTCAAATTCAAGGACAGCCTGGGCAATTTAGTGAGGTCCTGTCTTGAAATTCAAAAATAAAAACTGAAAGGGCCAGGCATGGTGGCCCATGCCTTTAATCCCAGCACTCAGAAGGCTGAGGCAGGAGGATCACCTCAAGTTTGAGGCCAGTTTGGGCTGTATAGTGAGTTCAAGGCCAGCCTGCACTACATAGCGAGACACTGTATCAAAAAATAAATAAATAAATAAATAAATAAATATAGGAACTTGGAAATGCAGCCAGTGGCAGAGTGCTTGCCTAATATGTGCAAGACCCATCATTCAACTCCTAGTAACACACACACACACACACACACACACACGAAAAAATCCTTGCTATAAATCTGAGCTCAGGTATTTGTACTCCCACATTCCAAGGGAAGAAACAATAACAACAATTAACACTGCAAATATTTACATAGTGCAGACTGCTTATCGGGCCGTGGGCTAAACACGCAAGCCCTCAGGACAGCCCACGACATGTGTGCTGTTCTGATTCCCACTTTATAGAGGAGAACACCAACTGAGACTGAGAGAAATTTAATAACTTCTCCAAGGTCATCCACCCAGCAGGACAGTAGCAGAGCCAGGATTTGAATCTAAGCCGGGCTCTGAAGCCCTTTGAGCTGTGTGAGAACATTTCCAAGGGACCCCTTACAGAGGTGGATCAGAAAGTGACCCCAGGAGGAGTTACCCTTACACACTCACAGCGGGGCCCCACGTGGGAGTGAAGTGAGTGATCAGGTGACCAGAGGTACCCCCGACACCGGAAGGACAGTTTGTTCCAGTTAGTGGATGTTCGTCACTCTGCCTCTGACCTAAAGTTTAAAATTTCATTCACGAGTTTGGAATGACGGACTTGGCAGTGTGAGCAGGGCCCCTGGAGACGGGCCGCTCTAGTCCACCCCCCTCATATTACAGATAGAAAAAAATCTCTGAAGCCCAGTGAGAGCCACGGACACATCAAGGTCACAGAGAGGTTTTCTGTCAGATGGAGGAGCTGCTTTGGTATCGATTATAACTTATCTTGTTCCGCAGTCTCCGAATGTGACTGCATCTCTCATTCACTTGGGGAGTTCTTTAAATACACAGATTTTTTTTGGCTGGGGGGTGTGGCTCAGTAGTAGAGCAGCTACTGAGCACATGTGAAGTGCTGCAAATATACCTGTATCTATATATCAGTATCATCTACGACGTATAGATATGGGCACACACACAAATGCGAGTATCTGCACTGCACTCTGCTTTTGGGGATTTAGACTTAAATTTGCAAAAAGGCCTGGGAATTTGAATATATGAGAGGTTCCTTGGGTGATCTGCATGCCACAGGGCCACAGGCTGCATTTGGAAGTTGAATCCAATGTCCATCTTTTATTTTATAGTTTAAGGTACAAGGACCCAGCAAGGGACTCACCCAAAGTCACGTAGGAAATCAGTGAGACTCTAGCTCAGGCTTTGTGGTCTGAACAAAACTTCCTGTGGTCAAATTTCACAAAGAGGCCAAGGAGGCTGATCAAGGGAGCTGCCCCGGTTTTCCCCAGCTCTTGATTTCCTTATTGGACTCAAATTAAGAAACAGGATGGAACCCACTTCCGGGGCTCTGCTAAATGGGAATCCAAGAGCTGAACTTCCAAAGGGAAAAGGAAACAAAATCCTGCCTCCCGGAGGGGTTTCCCCGAGACAAGCTCTAAGCTCTGGGAATGAGGTCAGACACCAGCTCTCCAGCTGGCCCTAGTGCAGCTAGCTCTAGGCTACATTTATTTTCTGTTTCAAGAGAATGGGGTGGAAGAGCCTTCTCTGTGGTGATGGATGAGGTGAAGAAGGCCGACTGCAGGAAGAGCCACACATTCCTGTACCTGAAAGGCAGGTGTGAATTAAGTCATACCTCTCTTGCCCTTTTCCTATACATCTCCTCTCACCTCACTCCCTAGCCCTTCAGCTCAGGGCTATTTAAGCCTCGGAGTCCCCTGCTTCTTTTCTACTCTTCACTGATTCATCACCTGACTACTTCCTTGTCTCCTTTCTTCCCTTCTTTTCTTTGGTAATGGCATTTGATGTCTGGAGTCAGATGCCCTTGGTTTGAATCCCAGTTCAGCTTACTAAAACCTTTCTGACTTAGGTAGAATCACACCACTCAATATCGGTTTCCTCACCGAAAGGGGGTTAATATCTACCTTCTTGGATTATTAAACAAAATCATGTAGCCACTTAGTAAGCAGAAGATATTTTTCTCACAAACACTACCTCATGTGAATAATCAATGGACCAGAGGCGTTTAAAAATATATTTGCTGAACTGAATTAAGGTGCCTAAAAGAATGGGGGATGGTGGAAAGGGTTGAACTTGAAATCATATAAATCTTTGGGCCTTACCTTCCAAGCTGGAGTCCAAGTGAATTGTTTACAGTGTTTCCAAATGGTAATGGAAATCACATACTTTCTCTTGATAAAGGCTCAAGTTTCTTTACCTTTGTCTGGAATTGTACCAACTCATGGCTATCACATGCTGTTCAG
Organism: Hystrix cristata; assembly: GCA_004026905.1. NCBI lineage: Eukaryota > Metazoa > Chordata > Mammalia > Rodentia > Hystricidae > Hystrix > Hystrix cristata. The sequence continues at coordinate 3,093 of PVJO010015134.1, read as the reverse complement.
AAATTCTTACTGGCAATTTATGGGTCTCTGATAAATTTTTTAAATGGTAAAGTACTTAGTGGAAGGTAGATTAAATGTTGGATAACGTTAATCTTGCTTAAATCCTCATTTCATAATTAGGAAAACTGAGGTTTAAAGAAGGAAGTGGCCTGCCAGTCACACAGCTAAGAAGTGGTAGAGCAGACTCTAAAACCCAGCCCCCCATCCCTTAAAATCAGTTACTTCCAGAGAAGGGAAACCTAGCTTCAGTGAAGATGAGTTTTGGTCTCCGAGAACAAAATAAATTAAGTCATCAATTTGTTGTTGCCCTTTCTCTGTTCTTCACTCATTCAGCAAATATTTACTGATTGTTCACTACTGGGACTCAAAGAAGGTAGAGATAACATAATCGTGGCAGCAGGCAAGGTCACAATTGGGGGAGGGAGGGGTGCCGGGGATCCAACTCAGGGCTTTGTGCTTGCTGGGCAAGCACTCTACCACTGAGCTGAATCCCCAACCCCGCAAGGTCACAATTTGATTTCAGGACCTGTGCTTTTTTTCCACTGGATACTAACATTACAAAACACCCACTGATCTCCCATCATATTAATATGGTTACACTGTGTCTGGGGGTAGGCACCGTCTCCTTTGTGTTCTCACCTTCCCAGCACCCAGCAGGCAAGAAATCAACGTTGTAGTGTTTGGAAATAGCTGAATTCTAATCCTTACTGTCCACTAACTCTGTCTGTGGGACATGAGGTGTATGGCTTCCCTTTCCTGGCCCTTAGTTTAATCATCTGTATAGTAGGTACAGTGGCAAAATAATATGTAGCCTCTTTGCAGGTGCTAGGAGATGAAAACATAGGGAATCTAAATTGAAAATGGCCAACGTTTACGATTTTGTTAATACTCAGACCAACTGCCCCCCGCCAGCAAGCCATAGTAGCCTGCCTGCATGACTTCTCTAGTCGCCACTTTTTTTTTTCCCCGAAATTTCTCTAGAGGGCGCGCAAGCGCCACGGATTTTGTGCCTCGTTTCCGTTTGCCTTCATCCTTCATTCTGCGCATGTGCGCGCTCATTTCCCGGTTGCCTGCGTCCTGTAGGTGGTTTAGTCACAGACTGCACCCACTACGCCTGCGCAGTGTCAGCCCTGCCCCCTCCGCCCTCGGCCCCGGAAACGCAACCTCCCCGCGCAGCTGCCTCAGCCCTGAGGATCGCTAGAACTTTGCCTCTCTAGGCTGGTCGGGCCGCTCCTCCATGGTCCGGTCTGTCAGCCCAGGTTTGGGAGCCGGCCGGTGAGGCCGGGCCAGAATCGCACCCCGCATCCGCGAGTCAGTCACCGGTGAGTGAGCCCCGGACGAGCTTGTGTACGGCGCGGGGCGAGCAGCCGTGCGGACGAGATTTCCTCTCACTCTGGGAATGGGTTTGTCCGCTCTGTCCTCCCCCCAACTCCCGGAATGGGCTCGTCCCGCGGTCCCAGCCCCTCCCCCCGGGCGGGGTGGCGTTGTCAAGGCGACGGCCGGCCGGCTGAGGCCCCGATTGTGTCCCCACAGGTGGCCGGGGGCCCATGGCGAGGCGGTGCTGACCCAGGCGCGGGCTTGGCCGGACCCCGCGGGCCGGCATGGCGGGCCAGTTCCGTAGCTACGTATGGGACCCGTTACTGATCCTGTCTCAGATCGTCCTCATGCAGACCGTCTATTACGGTTCGCTGGGTCTGTGGCTGGCGCTAGTGGATGCTCTGATGCGAAGCAGCCCCTCGCTGGACCAGATGTTCGACGCCGAGGTAGAGTCACCGGGCTGGCGGGGTTGGGGCCTCGCTTCACGGCGTAGACTGTTGTCTGACACCACGGGGCTCTAGAACTAGCCGGGCCACATTCTAGCTGTGTGTCTCTGGGAGAGGATTTCACTCTTCTAAGCCTCAGCTGCCCCATTCATAAAATGATAACAGAGGCAGATAAGTGCCCAGGAAAGGGCCTACATGTTATTATAAACAAGCGTGCATCCCAGGCAACTCTGATACTTCTCTTTGCCGAGAATCTGGGAAATCAATACTCCGAATCCAGATTCTTAGGGTTCATACAGGCTATAGGTTTGGATAAAAGGGCATTCGTGGGGTGCAGTGGAAATATCTGGGCTTTGGGGTCAGACAGGCCTCCATTCAAGTTGAACCCTACTTGCTGTGTGACCTGGAGCAAATGTTGTTACAGCTCTTACATTGTTTTCCTGTATACAAAGTCATGGGACTGGAAGCAGAGAGGTGGTGAACTGTGGTGCCAGAGAGCTGGTAGCTGTGTTTAGGGTCCAGTCCAGCCTTAAACACACTACTGTAATTTAGGAACTTGAGCAAGTTGTTTCACCTTTCTGAGCCTTTTCCCTCTTCTGGAAAGTGAACAAAGTAATCTTTCTCTGTCATCCTTAGTAAAGTGTCATGAGGCTCAGAGGGACCTGGGAATAAGAAAGTGCTGCATAAAGTAACAAGCCTAAGAAGCTGTTACCTCTGAGAGGCAGCTGTGAATGGTAAAGAACACAGTTCCTGGAGCCAGGAGACCTGGGATGGTGTCATTGTTCCTGATGCTTATTCTTTGCATGGCCTTTGGGCTAGTTGTTATGCAAAAAGAGGTGGTAGTCATAACAATAAAGGCTTTTTCAAATTTTTATAAGGGATAATGTGAGATTATAGATGTCAAAGGCTTTTCTCTATAAATTGGAAGTATAGTACAGATGTTTGGTATTCAGTAATATGGTGTCAAGGGTGGTGGTGGTTACACATGCCCCAGTGCTCAGTAGTAACTTCTTAGGAGCTTCCCTCCTCCTAGGAAGGGCATGTGGGACTCCTAGGCTGTGTTGGGAAACCATCGAATGTACACAACCTGAGATCTAGGCTAGAATTCAGGATCATGTAGCCTGGAATCCTTGGCTCTACCGAATCACATCTCCAGTATATTTCTGTTTGTGATTCCCCCTTAGATCCTGGGCTTTTCCACCCCTCCAGGCCGGCTGTCCATGATGTCCTTCATCCTCAATGCCCTCACCTGGTGAGTACCACTGGTTTTGCTGTCTAGCTTTTGGGGGTCTTAGAACTGGGACTAACTTTCTGAATTTGGACATGAGAC